>JAHIAM010006239.1:0-45985 GCA_021605205.1 Aegilops longissima | reverse complement strand
GCGGTAATAGTATTCTCCCTTGGTTTATGACCTGGTCGAGCAAAAATCCCGCTATTTCCTCTTGAAGTGCTTCTACGCGCTCCGTTTCTAGGAGCTTCTCCGCACCTCTGTGAACTGTTAAGAAGGAGATCAATATGCATGTGTATTAATTGTGTGACTAGATATCGATAATGGTGTAAAATTGTGAATAGTGTTTTGACAAGCGTACCCATTCCTGTCTTTGAGATCTGCTCCTTTGGACGCCATCATGCGAATGTTCTCGCAAAGGCAGAATGCACACAGATCAGTCCCTGCGCTGCTTGAGGGCCTTTACGAGAATGGAATTTGATCAGATAATAATTAATCAAGCATGATAATTAAAGAGATGGCAGCTAGCTAGCTAGCTAGTACTATAATTACTTACCTTGGGTGAAACCATTTAAGCTTTTTTCCATTCTCCACAGGGTCACGCTGATGAACCTTGCCCAAGCCCTGCCCGCCAACAAAGAAAATGAATAAAGGGGTTATTAAATAGTTCATATCATGAAAATGACGAACTAAATAGGCGAGATATATAGTTAATAATGATTGAAATTACCTGTTGACTATCCCAAACAAGATGTTATAGTCAGTTTTTCTTTGAGTAGTGAGTCCAGTATTTCAACTGTTACGGCGTCAACTTTAATGATACACAAGACCCAGTGAAATCTGCATGCACACGTTTGCATGTCTTAATTAAGCGGGCATATGTAAGCAAAAACATGTAGCTAGCTAGTAGGCAAAAACAGAGAATTTGTAGTACAAGACAGTGTGACTCACTTTGGAAGTTGTAAGGAAGTACTATATCTTCATTGTATTTGAGGCGCTTCAAGAACTCTAGCATGTTGTCCTCTCGGCCTTTTGATGGCGTGGATTTATTTTCCATGTGTATTCATTAACGGTGTTTGGGTTAATGAACCCAATGCCAGCGTCCACCTTTTCTCATTTCATACATCTTCATCCTGCATATAATACCACGTAAAAGAATATAGTGAGGATAATTACAGGTAATGATTGATCAAAAGGATCACTACAGCTAGCTTGAGACTTAAATTACAGAAAGAAATCACTTACAGACAATAGCAACTGACGATAGATTTCTCGAGTGCGTCTTGATTGTATAACTGAAACATTTCAGAATACTCAGCGGACACAGCTTTCTCATGGAAGTAATGCTCCTCCTTGACATTCACCATGAGGGACAATCGATCGAAATCTTGGTAATGTTCATGTACCATTGATGCAATTCATACATTCTCGTTGGGAGGTTCTTGACCTTGTCCAGCTCGACCAAAGGTTGGCCCGAACATATTTCCGTTTTATTTCATCCTCTCTAAGCACAGGCATGGGCTCGATCTCGAGGAATTGTCTAACAGTGATTTTGAGAACTTCAGCCTGCATTATATGGTCCTCCGTTATTACCACATTGCCCACCTCAGGAGCGTAAACTGTTTGCCCACAATAATATTGGCGTAGCGTATTATCACGTGTTGTTGGCACAACAAGCGAGGGATCGATTCGCCGCTGTTCTCCCAGTGGGAATGGTTTTCCGCATTTTTGACAGCTGCTTCTTGTTTGCTCGATCCGAGCTCGCCTCCTTACGTGGGCGTGCTCGATTTAACTTCGATGTGGCGCTCATAGTCTGTGTCAACAGGCTTGGGAGCTGGTGGTTGAGCCATCTGAATGAAGTGGTCAATCGTTTCCTCGAGCACTTTCTCCCTTGGCGGCGGTGGCGGTTTCGGTGCAAAATGGGCTTCCACCTCGGACTTGATATGGCTGCGATTTCCTCCTCGGACCTGTCATAAGACCTCTGCGGAAGAGGTGTGAGGCTTGGACCATATTTATATCGCTTGCCTCCGCTTTGTACTTCTGTACTACCTCGACTCGTGCCGCTCGCACCATAGCTGCGGGTGTCTCTTCTGCGATTCTTGGCGGCGGAGGCCCGGTGACGAGGCTGAGTTGGGCGAGGAGGAGTGGCCGTCTGTTGTGCGGACTTGGAGGAGGAGTGGCCTGAGGTTGTGCGGACTTGGAGGAGGAGTGGATGTCGGCTGTGGCGGACTTAGAGGAGGAGGAGTGACGACACTTTGCGGACTTGGAGGAGGTGGCACGACACTTTGCGGACTTGGTGGACTTGCGGAGGCGGGAGATCTGCTGACTCGGTGGCGGACTTGACGAGGAGTCGGATGGCGCGTGTCGGTGGCCTTTGAAGATGATGCAATCATTTTCCATAGGATGATCGATGGTTGGCGTCTCCGAAAGCTCGTCGTCACCTCCGGGAATGTCAAGCTCTAGCCCGAATATGGGTGCACCACCTCGTCAACCATGACACGAGCATAGCCCTCTGGAATCGGGATGCAATGGTAGGTTGCTTTGGGGTAAGCTGGAAAAGCAACGCCATCCGCCACCTTCATGGATATGTTCTTCATTTTGACGTGTAGCTCGCACCTAGTGTTCTCCGTGATGTCATCCATGGGTACCTACCCAGCATTGCGTCGTCCGGGCGGAACCCACGCTGCTTCTCGGCATGGATGGGCGGTGCTATCAATGCTGGATCATTAAGCTAGCTGCTGCATTCTTTGAGACCCCCTTTGCTTTGGGTAAGTGAGTCGATCTGCTCCTGCTGCCGCTGGAATTTGACTACCAATTCCGCTTGACTTGCTTCTAGACCTTGAAGGCGTTCATAGTCCCGCTTCCTCTGCTCCTCCTCCATCTTCCTCTTCTTCTCCTCCATAATCTTCTTTCTCGCACGGGTTACGTAGTCGGTGTTCGGTCTCAAAACCCTCATACCACGAATAAGCGCCCTTGCCTCGTGTTCTTCCGGGTGTTCGAGGATTTCCCGGAGCACGCAGCGTAAGCTCGTCGTTCTCTCTGTTGGGCTGGAACACCCCGATCGTGCCTCTTCTATTGCAACAAGTATCGCATCGTCGGCTCCCTTCAGACTTGCCCTCGTCGAAACATTGCTGTCTTGGGTCCAACTCCCCCATGCGCATAGAACCAACTCCGACCACAGGGGCCAGCTCTTAGTAACGGAGTGGCACCAGCATCCTCCATCTCTTTCTCGGACTTATCCCACTTAGGCATTGCCACCGCGCAGCCACAGCCCCACTTATGGAACTTATCCTTTTTTCGGCATTCTTCTTGTTTATTCTCGACCGTTCCTTAGCTAATTCCGAATCCTTGAATTTCACGAAATCGTCCCAATGAGCACGTTGGTTCTCTAGTGTTCCCTCGAATCTGGAGTCTTCCTTCCTCCCTTGACGTACTTGTCCCATTCACGATTCTTGTGGTTCTCGAATGCAACCGCCATCTTCCTAAGAGCAGCGTCCTTGACTTTCTGCACATCTGCTACGTGAAATGATCTGGTAGGGTGAAATGTTCCATGAGAGTATCCCAAAGCAGATCTTTTGATTCTTGTCGACAAAAGTAACATCTGGGCGTGGAGCAGCGTCCTCTTTGCCTTTGTCCTTTGTCTTTTCTGGCTCTCTCCATTCTTGAAGGGAGATCGGAGTTGGTCCTTCACAAGAACTCCGCCCGACGAAACGAACTTGTCCGCAATCTTCTTAGGCGCTAATGGTTAGCCATTTGGTCCGACCGCCTCGATATTGTACTTCGCCCTCCTTCAACTTTTGTTCGGGTCTCGTTTAGTCCTTTTGCACGAAGATTTGCTCGATCCGGATGGCTGAAAGAACAAAGATCGATTCGTTAATATATCTTCAAGTCATTTAAAACATGTGATGATCACGGATACCTGCTTATATAAATATATATACCTCGCGGTCTTTGTTGTTTCAGGATCAACATGTTCTTCATCATCGTCATAATCATAGTTCATGACTTCATCAATTGATCGTCGCGATCGAATATCATATCACCCTCTCCGGTGTTGTTTAGAAATTGAAGCCGTCATAATCTTCTTCATTCGATCATCATCGGCCCGCGTATCATATCGAACATGGTGCATTCTCCCTCTCTGTCGGTATTGTATGCCATAGCTTTTATTTAACTAATTCAAAAGAAATATAAAACAATTTAGTATTCAAATTACATCGTCTCGAATAATAGATATAATCTCGAATACTTAGCCTAGAATAATAGATATAATCTCGAATACATCGTCTCGAATAATATATAATATTGAATAGTACATCAGCGCTAGCTAATTAAAGATCGAATACTACGGAAGAATCTAGGACACTCGCGGTTCTGCGGCGCAGGCGGTGGACACCAAAGAGAAGGAACCCTCACGGGATCATAGCTGAAGTGAGATCCCGAAGATCTTGCTAGGTATTGGAGAACCTGCCGCCCTCTAACGCAACCATGTAGCGATGGGCGTGCTCGTCCTCCTCCACGACAGTGGCGTACCTCCTCCGTGGGGCGGAGTCCCTCACCAAATGGCCCACCTGTGAGCGCCACCAAACGAGATCGGGGTCGGCAGCGGGACCCGGGGCGGGTTCCTCATCAAGCGGCGCGCCCCTCGAGCAGCACCTCCTAGTGCCAGCCAGGCGGAGCCAGTCCGGACATGGGTCGGCTGGGCGTCGTCGCGACGGGTCGACGGCGAGATCTGCGGGCGGCATCGTCGAGAACAAATACTAGCTATATGCCCATAAAAAGTAATATTTTTTAATGATTGGATTTTGATAACTAAAATTTCTAACATTTCTACTATTTCAAAAATCTATATACTATTTCATACTAATTAAGCATCTAACACTAAAACAGAAAACACAACTTCTATACATCCATTAAAAACTGAAAAACAACATTATATAAAAATTTCCATACTAATTAAACACTAATTATATCCATCTAACATGCATTAATACATATATAATAGTGAAAAAATAATAATCTAAATAATCTAAACTAATTAAACATACAAAATACGTATATACTAATATATACATGCATTAATTCATACATATGTGTGTGTGTGTGTGTTCATCATGCTTGTGTGTGTGTGTGTATGGGCTCGGGGAGGGGCGGCTCCCATGGTGGCCGCCGGGGGCGAGGGAGAGGGGTTAGAGGGAAGAGCTCACAGCGGGCGGCGGCGACGGCGAGGCGACGACTGGGCGGTGACGGGCAGGGGCGACGCTGGGACGGCGCGAGGGGACGGGCAGGCGGCGACGGAGACGAGGCGGCGACGGGAGGGGCGGCGACGGGGGCGGGCGGCGGCGGAGACGAGGCGGCAGCGACGGGACGGGGCGGCGGCGGAGACGAGGGCGGCGACGGGAGGGGCGGCGGCGGCGGAGGCGACGGAAGCAGAGGGGAATGAAATTTTGAAGTGTTATATATATAGAAGGAACCTTTAGTACGGTTGGAGCCACCAACGGTACTAAAAACCTATTTAACCAACCAAGCGGCGAGAGCGACCCCTTTAGTACGGGTGGTGGCACAAACCGGTACTAAAGGCCCCCTTTAGTACCGGTTTGTGCCACGACACGGTACTAAAGGCCTCGCTTGCCACCCCAAAGTTTAGTCCCACCTCGCGGGCGAAGGCAGCCAGACTGGTTTATAAACCCAGCCGCGGCTACCATTTCGAACTCCTCTGTATAGCAGGCTTGTGGGCCTAAACTCTACGCTGCTGCAATGAGTCTGCTGGGCCTTTAAGGCTGTTATTACACACACATGGCCTATCAGGCCCACAGGCAGCGCTAATTTTTTATAGTTTTTTCTTTTCTACTTTATTTTCTTCTATTTATTTTTGCGTGGTTTTTGTATAGTTTTTCTTTTCTGTTATATTTATTTTCTTCTATTTATTTGTGAGTAGTTTTCATCTAGTTTGCCAAAATTCAACATTTTGAGTTCATTTTGTAGTGATTTTCAATTTCACGGTCATTTTGTAAACGATTGAAAAATAGCAAATATTTTTTTTCTTTTCTGCTTTATTTTTCTTCTATTTATTTCTGAGTAGTTTTTCTTTTCTGCTATATTTATTTTCTTCTATTTATTTCTGAGTAGTTTTTATATAGTTTTTTCTTTTCAGCTATAGTTTTCTTTCTTTTCTGCTATTTTTTTCTGCAAAACTTGATGGTCAAAGTCTGGAGTTATAACTTAAAAAAGAAATGTCGGCGTGCAATTAGTTTTTGCCATAACGAGAAGAAGTCCGGAGATGTAATAAGTTATTAAAAATAAAAAGAGGTGCAATGCTCGTTAATTTGCTTCAAGCCTTTGAATAGTGTAAACTGCTTTGCGCATAGCTCCGTGCAGTCAGTCTACCGTATTCTGAAGGCTTGAAGCTAACTAACGTGAGCATTGATCCTCTTCTTCATCGCCTCTCTGCACTCGGGGCTTATAAACCGCTCCTAGTCCCTCTCACTTGGCGAGGTGGGACTAAAAACAACTTACATCTGGTTCATCCATGAACCGGTACTAAAAAGTGCTCGTGGGGCCCCAGCCTTACGACACAACCTCATTAGTACCGGTTCGTGGTGCAAACCGACACTAAATAGTGATGGTGGGGCCATAGCTCTGACCGGAGGCTGACACAGCCTCTTTAGGTGCAAAAATTACAAACTTTCTGTTAGTGCCCATAGTTTTCAAATTTGAATAGTTTAAATTTTGAATTATTTGAAATTAGTGTGAATTTGTTTGCACATAAAATTTCTTCGTTTCAAATGCCAAAACACATAACTACCCTAACTATTACAGAGATTCCCCTCTCGGTGCGAAACACGAAGAAAGTGATGATAGCTAGTGAAGCCGATCACATCCCAGATCTTTGGGTGTGAAACTTTTTCTTCGCGTGTGTCCCTTTGCGCGTAACCATGGAAAATCTTCATCATTTAACGGGATGCTCGGGTCAATATTCACTTTGTGAATGGAGCAATTTCATCAAACTTTTCATAATCTTGACTTGTCATCTTGTCATCCACTCCCACGATGTTTCTCTTCCCGAAAAGAACTATGTGTCGCTTTGGCTCATCGTGCGATGCATTAGCTTCCTTATCTTTTCTTTTCTTGGCTTGGTAGACATGTCCTTCACATAGAAAACCTGTGCCACATCATTGGCTAGGGCGAATGGTTCGTCTGCATCACGCAAGATTGTTGAGATCCACTGTTGTCATTCCGTCTTTGCGGGTCTTCCGTTACCCGCCTCGTGTCATATTGACCCATTTGCACCAAAACAAAGGGACCTTTAAACCACGTCGATAGTCAAGTTCCCATATGTCCTGTATATAACCATAATATGTTTCCTTTCCGTCTTGGTTTACGCATCAAAGCGGACACCACTGTTTTGGTTGGTGCTCTTCTTATCTTGGGCGATCGTGTAAAATGTATTACCATTTATCTCGTACCCTTTGAAAGCCATTATATTCAAGATGGTAGCGGGACAGCAAGTACAGGTCATCTTCAATAGAGGTGTCATGCATGGTATGCGTATACGCAACCAGGTGGCAAAACTCTGGTTTGTTCACGTGTAATCCAATCATCGAGACCGCTCCGGGTGTTTGGGCGTAGCAAATTCTTGTGTTCATCCATATCTGAGCCACCAAGGCGGAATTCTGTAGAACTGTGTAGTGTGCTTCATGAGAGAATGTCCGTCCATACATATTATTTGTTCCCCCCAGCGTGCCTTTTCCATCGATCGCCCTTTTGCGCGATTCAGAACACCAATCGGCTTAAGCTCAGGAATAAAGTCAATACAAAACTCAATGACCTCCTCATTTTGATGGCCCTTGGAGATGCTTCCTTCGGCCTAGCACGGTTATGAACATATTTCTTTAGGACTCCATGAACCTCTCAAAGGGAACATATTGTGTAAAATTACAGGACCCAAAGCGTTAATCTCTTCGCATAGGTGAACTAGGGCGTGCGTCATGATGTTGAAGAAGGATGGTGGGAACACCAACTCGAAACCGACAAGACATTGCACCAAATCATTTTGTAACCTTGGTATGATTTCTGGATCGATTACCTTCGAGAGATTGCATTGAGAAATGCACATAGCTTCACAATGGCTAATCGAGCGTTTTCGGTAAAGCCCCTCAATGCAACCGGAGCGATTGCGTCATAATCACGTGGCAGTCATGAGACTTTAGGTTCGGAACTTTTCTCTGCCATGTTTATTATTCCTTTATATTCGACGAAAGCCGACGGTACCTTAATCTTGGCGGGCATTCAAAGAAGATTTCCTTCTCTTCTTTGGTAGGCGTAGCTTGCATGACCACGATGTATGTCGTATTCTCCGTGCATCGTTGCTGGTCCTCCGTGCCTCGGTGTATTTTTGTCTTCCCATACACGCCCAAGAAGCCAAGCAGGGTCACGCAAAGATTCTTCGTCACGTGCATCACGTCGATTGCGGGCGGACCTCTAGGTCTTTCAATATGGCAGGTCCCAAAATATAGATTTCTTCTTCCACATGGGTGCGCGTCCGTCGGCGTCCTTTGGAACAGGTTGTCCGCCAGACCCTTTCCAAATATCACCTTCAAATCCTTGACCATATCATGTACATCAGCACCGATGCGATGGCGAGGCTTCGTCCGGTGATCCGCCTCACCTTTGAAATGCTTGCCTTTCTTTCTTACGGGATGCTGCTCGGAAGAAATCGGCGATGTCCTAGGTACACATTCTTCTTACAACTATTCAAATATATCTTGTCGGTATCATCCAAACAGTCGTGCATCCGCGGTATCCCTTGTTTATCTGTCACGAAAGGTTCTTGAGAGCAGGCCAATCATTGATGGTCACGAACAGCAACGCCTTTAGGTCAAATTCTTCCCCCATGTGCTCATCCCACGCATGTACACCTGTTCCATTCCACAGTTGTAAGAGTTCTTCAACTAATGGCCTTAGGTACACATCAATGTCGCTGCCGGGTTGCTTAGGGCCTTGGATGAGCACTGGCATCATAATAAACTTCCGCTTCATGCACAACCAAGGAGGAAGGTTATACAAACATAGAGTCACAGGCCAAGTGCTATGGTTGCTGCTCTGCTCCCCAAAAGGATTAATGCCATCTGCGCTTAGACCAAACCATACGCTCCTTGCGTCATCTGCAAACTCCTTCCAGTACTTTCTTTTGATTTTTCTCCACTGCGACCCGTCAGCTGGTACTCTCAACTTTCCGTCTTTCTTACGGTCTTCTCTGTGCCATCGCATCGCCTTGGCATGCTCTTTGTTTTGGAACAAACGTTTCAACCGTGGTATTATAGGAGAATACCACATCACCTTGGCAGGAATCTTCTTCCTGGGGCGCTCGCCCTCGACATCACCATGCTCATCGCGGCTGATCTTATAGCGCAATGCACCACATACCGGGCAAGCGTTCAAATCCTCGTACTCACCGCGGTAGAGGATGCAATCATTAGGGCATGCATGTATCTTCGCACCTCTAACCCTAGAGGGCGGACAGCCTTCTTTGCTTCAGTCGTACTCTCGGGCAATTCGTTGTCCTTTGGAAGCATATCCTTTATCATTACCGGCAACTTTCCAAATCCCTTGTCGGATACACCATTCTCGCCTTCCATTGCAGCAATTCCAGCAGTGGTGTCCAGCTTTTCTTGTCACCTCACGCAATTGGGTACAACAATTTTTGTGATCCTCTAACATGCGCTACAACTTCTTCTTCTCCAAATCACTTGCGCAGTTTCTCTTTGCATCGGCAATGGCCCGACCTAGATCATCAGCGGGCTCATCGATGCCTCTTCTTCAGCTTCTTCCCGCATTGCCGCCCAGCTTCTTCCGCATTACCGGCTCAGCTTCTTTCCCCATTGTTGTATCATCGTATTCAGGGAACCCATGGCGGGATAGTCTGTCGCCGTCCTCTTCTTCTTCATTATCTTCCATCATAACCCTCTTTCTCCGTGCTTGGTCCAAACATTATATTGGGGCATGAAACCGGACTCAAGCAGTGGGCGTGAATGGTTCTTGGCGTAGAGTAATTGCGACCATTCTTACAGCTAACACATGGACAAGGCATAAAACCATCCGCCCGCTTGTTTGCCTCAGCCGTAAGCGAGAAAAGTATGCACGCCTCAACGAACGGGGAGAGCATCGGTCATCGTACATCCATTGCGGCTCATCTTCATTACACAACACGAATAGACCAAATTAATACAAGTTCATACATAAAGTTCATACAACACTTAAATGCAACAAACAAATAACTCTCTAGCTAAAGCATTTAAATGCAACAACAAATGCGATCAAGATCGCAACTAAGGTAACAATTGATCCAACATCATAATGATACCAAGCCTCCCTATCGATGGCATATTTTCTAATCTTTCTAATCTTCAAGCGCATTTTCTCCATCTTGGTCTTGTGATCATCGACGACATCGGCAACATGCAACTCAATTCCATCTTCTCCCCTCAATTCTTTTCAATTTTTCTTTCAAGTACTCGTTTTCTCTTTCAACTAAATTTAACCTCTCGACAATAGGGTCGGTTGGAATTTCCGGTTCACATACCTCCTAGATAAAAATATCTATGTCAACTTGATGGGCATAATTTGTCATAAACACGAAATGCAACAAATAGTTTTAAAGAGAATATACCACATCCGAATCATAACAAGGGCGAGGGCCGACGGGGCGGATATCAAAACCATGGCACTATGTATAACAAACAACGTACGGGTAAGATAATTATTATACGAGTAACTATATATCCAAATCACAGAAACATCAATTTTTTATATAAAATTTCATGAACAAGAGGCTCACCACAAGGTGGTGCCGGCGACAGAGACGGTGTGGGCGATCGGCGGTGGTTCTGACAGAGATTTAGAAGGCACTAAGTAAACCACACCTACATATGCAAACTAAGTGTTATTTTGACCTCAAATTGTATATAAATCAAATACTACCACATATAATTCCTCCCAAATTACTAAAACCCACAATTAGTCACTATATAAACCAATGCAAGAGCTAATCTAGCAATGAGAGATGAAAGGACAAAGTTGCTAACCTTGGTGATCATTTGAATGGATGAGGGCCTGCAAATCTTGACAAATTTGGGGCAAATTTTGTGATGAACTTCGAGAGGAAGAAGGGAAGAACAGAGGAGAGGAGAGGGGAAAGGGGAAGAACAGAGTGCGGGTGGGCGAAGGATTTATAGGGCGACATTTAGTACCGGTTCGTGCCACGAACCGGTACTAAAAATGCTGGAAGGGCCCCATTCGACAACATCCTGCCACCACTCTCATTAGTACCGGTTCGTAGCACGAACCGGTGCTAAATTTGCCACGAACCGGTACTAAAGAGCTCCTCCCGGCTAGCCGTTGGAACCGGCACTAATGGCCACATTAGTGCCGGTTCTGTTACAAACCGGGACTAATGTGTCTCACATTTGACCCTTTTTCTACTAGTGCTCCTTATATAAGCATTGATTGGATAAAGTTAATTAAGCAAATATCACATATGGAGATATATAGCAAAACAAATATCTACAATATTCACACAAGAAATCATCACATATGGCTATAAGAAATACAAAACCTAGGGTTCATCTAGGTTCTAAGTGAAGGAAATATGCCCTAGAGGCAATAATAAAGTTATTATTTATTTCCTTATTTCATGATAAATGTTTATTATTCATGCTAGAATTGTATTAACCGGAAACATAATACATGTGTGAATACATAGACAAGCAGTGTCACTAGTATGCCTCTACTAGACTAGCTTGTTAATCAAAGATGGTTAAGTTTCCTAACCATAGACAAAGGAGTTGTCATTTGATTAACAAGGTCACATCATTAGTTGAATGATCTGATTGACATGACCCATTCCATTAGCTTAGCACCGATCGTTTAGTATGTTGCTATTGCTTTTATCCATGACTTATACATGTTCCTATAACTATGAGATTATGCAACTCCGTTTACGGAGGAACACTTTGGTACTACCAAGCGTCACAACGAATCGGGTGATTATAAAGGAGTACTACAGGTGTCTCCAAAGGCAGATGTTGGGTTGGCGTATTTGAGATTAGGATTTGTCCTCCGATTGTCGGAGAGGTATCTCTGGCCCTCTCGGTAATACACATCACTAAGCCTTGCAAGCATTACAACTAATGAGTTAGCGGTGAGATGATGTATTACGGAACGAGTAAAGAGACTTGCCATGAACGAGATTGAACTAGGTATTGGATACCGACGATCGAATCTCGGGCAAGTAACATACCGATGACAAAGGGAACAACGTATGTTGTTATGCGGTCGACCGATAAAGATCTTCGTAGAATATGTAGGAGCCAATATGGGCATCCAGGTCCCGCTATTGGTTATTGACCGAGACGTGTCTCGGTCATGTCTACATTGTTCTCGAACCGTAGGGTCCGCACGCTTAAGGTTTCGATGACGGTTATATTATGAGTTTGTGTATTTTGATGTACCAAGGAGTTCGAGTCCGGATGTGATCACGGACATGACGAGGAGTCTCGAAATGGTCGAGACATAAAGATTGATATATTGGACGGCTATATTCGGACACGGAAAGGTTCCGAAGTTTCGGAGAAAACCGGAGTGCTGAGGGGTTACGGAACCCCGGGAAGTAATGGGCCTTATTGGGCCAAGAGGGAGAGAGAGGCTGCACCAGGAGGTGGCGCGCCCCCCCATGGGGAGTCCGAATAGGACAAGGAGGGGGCGGCCCCCCTTCCCTCTCCTCTCCCTCTCTTTCCTTCCCCTTCCTCCTTCCTAGTTGGACTAGGAAAGGGAGTCCTACTCCCACTAGGAGGAGGACTCCCCCCCTCCTGGCGCGCCTCCTAGGGCGGCCGGCCCTCCCCTTGCTCCTTTATATACGGGGCAGGGGGCACCCTAGAACACACAAGTTGATCCTTGAGATCGTTCCTTAGCCGTGTGCGGTGCCCCCTCCACCATATTCCACCTCGGTCATATCGTGGCGGTGCTTAGGCGAAGCCTGCGTCGATAGAACATCAAGATCGTCACCACGCCGTCGTCTTGTGGAACTCTCTCTCCCGAGCTTTGCTGGATCGGAGCTGAGGAGCGTCACCGAGCTGTCGTGTGTCAAGAACTTCGGGCGCCGGAGTAACGGCGCTGGATCGGTTGGATCGCGAGGAGAACGTCGACTACTTCCTCTACGTTGTGATCGCTTCGCTTTGGTCTCACGAGGGCGTAGACAATACTCTCCCTCTCGTTGCTATGCATCACCATGATCTTGCGTGTGCGTAGGAAATTTTTGAAATTACTCGTTCCCCAACAGTGGCATCCGAGCCTAGGTTTTTATGGTTTGATGTTTTGCACGAGTAGAACACAAGTGAGTTGTGGGCGATACAAGTCATCTGCCTACCAGCATGTCATACTTTGGTTCAGCGGTATTGTGAGATGAAGCGGCCGGACCGACATTACGCGTGCGCTTACGCGAGACTGGTTTCACCGTTACGAGCACTTTCGTGCTTAAAGGTGGCTGGCGGGTGTCTGTCTCTCTCACTTTAGTTGAACTGAGTGTGGCTACGCCCGGTCCTTGAGAAGGTTAAAACGGAGTCTATTTGACGAAATATCGTTGTGGTCTTGATGCGTGGGTGAGATTGGTTCTTGCTTAAGCCCGTAGCAGCCACGTAAAATTTGCAACAACAAAGTAGAGGACGTCTAACTTGTTTTTGCAGGGCATGTTGTGATGTGATATGGTCAAGGCGTGATGCTATATTTTATTGTATGAGATGATCATGTTTTGTAACCGGTTATCGGCAATCGGCTGGAGCCATATGGTTGTCGCTTTATTGTATGAAATGCAAGCGCTCATAATTGCTTTACTTTATCACTAAGCGGTAGCGATAGTCGTAGAAGCAATAGATGGCGTAACGACAACGATGCTACGATGGAGATCAAGGTGTCGCTACCGGTGGCGATGGTGATCACGACGGTGCTTTGAGATGGAGATCACAAGCACAAGATGATGATGGCCATATCATATCACTTATATTGATTGCATGTGATGTTTATCCTTTATGCATCTTATTTTGCTTTGATTGACGGTAGCATTTTAAGATGATCTCTCACTAAAATTATCAAGTAGTGTTCTCCCGAGTATGCACCGTTGCCAAAGTTAAATGTGTCGAGACACCACGTGATGATCGGGTGTGATAAGCTCTCGTCCATCTACAACGGGTGCAAGCCAGTTTTGCACACGCAGAATACTCAGGTTATACTTGACGAGCCTAGCATATGCAGATATGGCCTCGAACACGGAGACCGAAAGGTCGGCGTGAATCATATAGTAGATATGATCAACATAAGATGTTCACCATTGAAAACTACTCCATCTCACGTGATGATCGGTTATGGTTTAGTTGATTTGGATCACATGATCACTTAGATGACTAGAGAGATGTCTGTCTAAGTGGGAGTTCTTAAGTAATATGATTAATTGAACTTAAATTTATCATGAACTTAGTACTGATAGTATCTTGCTTGTCTATGTTGGTTTATAGATAGATGGCTCGTCTGTTGTTCCGTTGAATTTTAATGCGTTCCTTGAGAAAGCAAAGTTGAAAGATGATGGTAGCAATTACGGACTGGGTCCGTAACATGAGGATTATCCTCATTGCTGCACGAAAGAGTTACGTCTGGATGCACCGCTAGGTGCCGACCTCTTCTTGATGTGGCCGACGCGTTAAGAACGTCTGGCGAGCAAAGCTGATGACTACTCTATAGTTCAGTGTGCCATGCTTTACGGCTTAGAACCGGGTCTTCAACGACGTTTTGAGCGTCATGGAGCATATGAGATGTTCCAGGAGTTGAAGTTGATATTTCAACAGAATGCCCGGATTGAGAGATATGAAGTCTCCAATAAGTTCTATAGCTGCAAGATGGAAGAGAATGGATGTGTCGGTGAGCACATACTCGTAATGTCCGGGTATTACAATCACTTGACTCAACCGGGAGTTAATCTTCCGGATGATTGTGTCATTGATGAATTCTTCAATCACTACCACCAAGCTACAAAGGCTTCGTGATGAACTATAATATGCAAGGGTTAGTAAAGACTATGCTCGAGCTCTTACGCAATGCTAAAGGCTGCGGAGGTAGAAATCAAGAAGGAGCATCAAGTGTTGATGGTCAATAAGACCACTAGTTTCAAGAAGAAAGGCAAAGGGAAGAAGAAGGAACTTCAAGAAGAACAGCAAACAAGTTGCTGCTCAGAGAAGAAACCCAAGTCTGGACCTAAACCTGAAATCGAGTGCTTCTACCGCAAGCGGTAGTCATTTGAAGCGGAACTGCCCCAAGTATTTGGCGGATAAGAAGGATGGCAAGGTGAACAAAGGTATATGTGATATACATGTTATTGATGTGTACCTTACTAGAGCTCGCAGATAGCACACGTATTTGATACTGGTTACATTGCTAATATTTGCAACTCGAAACAGGACTACGGATTAGCGAACACTAGCAAAGGGCGAGGTGACGATGCGGCGTGGGAAATGGTTCCAAAGTCGATGTAATCGCGGTCGACACGCTACCTCTACATCTACCTTCGGATTAGTTTTAGACCTAAATAATTGTTATTTGGTGCCGCGTTGAGCATGAACATTATATCTGGATCTTGTTTGATGCGAGACGGTTATTCATTTAAATCGAGAGAATAATGGTTGTTCTATTTATATGAATAATATCTTTTATGGTCATGCACCCTTGAAGAGTGGTCTATTTTAATGAATCTCGATAGTAGTGATACACATATTCATAATGTTGAAACCAAAAATGCAGAGTTGATAATGATAGTGCAACTTATTTGTGGCACTTGCCGTTTAGGTCATATCGGTATAAAGCGCATGAAGAAACTCCATCTTGATGGACTTTTGGAGTCACTTGATTATGAATCACTTGGCACTTGCGAACCGTGCCTCATGGGCAAGATGACTAAAACCCGTTCTCCAGTACTATGGAGAGAGCAACAGATTTGTTGGAAATCATACATACAGATGTATGTGGTCCGATGAATGTTGAGGCTCGTGGCGGATATCGTTATTTTCTCACCTTCACAGATGATTTAAGCAGATATGGGTATATCTACTTAATGAAACATAAGTCTGAAACATTTGAAAAGTTCAAAGAATTTCAGAGTGAAGTTGAAAATCATCGTAATAAGAAAATAAAGTTTCTACGATCTGATCGTGGAGGCGAATATTTGAGTTACGAGTTTGGTCTACATTTGAAACAATGCGGAATAGTTTAGCAACTCACGCCACCCGAACACCACAGCGCAATGGTGTGTCCGAGCGTCGTGTCGCACTTTACTAGATATGGTGCGATCTATGATGTCTCTTACAGATTTACCGCTATCGTTTTGGGGTTATGCTCTTGAGGCGGCCGCATTCACGCTGAATAGAACACCGTCAAAATCCGTTGAGGCGACACCTTATGAACTATGGTTTAGCAAGAAACCAAAGTTGTCGTTTCTTAAAGTTTGGGGATGCGATGCTTATGTGAAAAAGCTTCAACCTGATAAGCTCGAACCTAAATCGAGAAATGTGTCTTCATAGGATACCCAAAGGAGACAGTTGGGTACACCTTCTATCACAGATCCGAAGGCAAGACATTTGTTGCTAAGAATGGATCCTTTCTAGAGAAGGAGTTTCTCTCGAAAGAAGTGTGTGGGAGGAAAGTAGAACTTGATGAGGTAATCTGTACCTTCTCCCTTATTTGAAAGTAGTTTATCACGAAACCGGTTTCTGCGACATCTACACCAAATAGTGAGGAAGTTGATGATGTTGATCATGAAACTTCAGATCAAGTTACTCTGAACCTCGTAGATCAACCAGTAAGATCCGCACTGAGTGATACGGTAATCCTGTTCGGAAGTCATGCTACTAGATCATGATGAACCTACGAACTATGAAGAAGCGATGGTGAGCCCAGATTCATAAAATGGCTTGAGGCCATGAAATCGAGATGGGATCCATGTATGAAAACAAAGTGTGGACTTTGGTTGACTTGCCCGAGGGTCGGCAAGCAATAGAAAACAAGTGGATCTTCAAGAAGAAGACCGACGCCGACGGTAATATTATCGTCTACAAAGCTCGACTTATGCAAAGGGTTTTCGACAAGTTCAAGGGATTGACTACGATGAGACATTCTCACCCGTGGCGATGCTTAAGTCTGTCCGAATCATGTTAGCAATTGCCGCATTTTATGATTATGAAATTTGGCAAATGGATGTAAAGACTGCATTCTGAATGGATTTACGGAAGAAGAGTTGTATATGATGCAACCGAAGGTTTTATCGATCCAAAGGAGCTAACAAAGTGTGCAAGCTCCAGCGATCCATTTATGGACTGGTGCAAGCATCTCGGAGTTGGAATAAGCGCTTTGATAGTGTGATCAAAGCATTTGGGTTTATCTGAGACTTTTGGAGAAGCTTTGTATTTACAAGAAAGTGAGTGGGAGCTCAGTAGCATTTCGATATTATATGTAGATGACATATTACTAATCGGAAATGATATAGAATTCTGGATAGCATAAAGGGATACTTGAATAAGAGTTTTTCAATGAAGGACCTCGGTGAAGCTGCTTACATATTGGGCATCAAAATCTATAGAGATAGATCAAGGCGCTTAATTGGACTTTCACAAAGCACATACCTTGACAAAATTTTGAAGAAGTTCAAAATGGATCAAGCAAAGAAAGGGTTCTTGCCTGTGTTACAAGGTGTGAAGTTGAGTAAGACTCAATGCCCGACCACCGCAGAAGATAGAGAGAAATGAAAGATGTTCCTATGCCTCAGCCATAGGCTCTATCATGTATGCAATGCTGTGTACCGGACCTGATGTGTGCCTTGCTATAAGCTTAGCAGGGAGGTACCAAAGTAATCCAGAGTGGATCATCGGACAGCGGTCAAGAACATCTGAAATACGAAAAGGACTAAGGATATGTTTCTCATATATGGAGGTGACAAAGAGCTCATCGTGGCAGTTACGTTGATGCAAGCTTTGACACTGATCCGGACGATTCTAAATCGCAAACCGGATCGTATTTACACTAAGCGGAGGAGCTGTCGGTTGGTGCAGTTCTAAACAAAGCGTCGTGGCGGGATCTACATGTGAAGCGGAATACATAGCAGCTTCGAAGCAGCTAATGAAGGAGTGCGGATGAAGGAGTTCATATCCGATCTAGGTGTCATACCTAGTGCATCGGGTCCAATGAAAATCTTTTGTGACAATACTGGAGCAATTGCTTTAGCAAAGGAATCCAGATTTCACAAGAGAACAAAACACATCAAGAGACGCTTCAATTCCATCCGGGACTTAGTCCAGGTGGGAGACATAGAGATTTGCAAGATACATACGGATCTGAATGTAGCAGACCCATTGACTAAGCCTCTTCCACGAGCAAAACATGATCAGCACCAAGACTCCATGGGTGTTAGAATCATTAATATGTAATCTAGATTATTGACTCTAGTGCAAGTGGGAGACTGAAGGAAATATGCCCTAGAGGCAATAATAAAGTTATTATTTATTTCCTTATTTCATGATAAATGTTTATTATTCATGCTAGAATTGTATTAACCGGAAACATAATACATGTGTGAATACATAGACAAGCAGTGTCACTAGTATGCCTCTACTAGACTAGCTTGTTAATCAAAGATGGTTAAGTTTCCTAACCATAGACAAAGGAGTTGTCATTTGATTAACAAGGTCACATCATTAGTTGAATGATCGATTGACATGACCCATTCCATTAGCTTAGCACCCGATCGTTTAGTATGTTGCTATTGCTTTTATCCATGACTTATACATGTTCCTATAACTATGAGATTATGCAACTCCGTTTACGGAGGAACACTTTGGGTACTACCAAGCGTCACAACGTAATCGGGTGATTATAAAGGAGTACTACAGTGTCTCCAAAGGCGATGTTGGGTTGGCGTATTTCGAGATTAGGATTTGTCACTCCGATTGTCGGAGAGGTATCTCTGGGCCCTCTCGGTAATACACATCACTAAGCCTTGCAAGCATTACAACTAATGAGTTAGCGGTGAGATGATGTATTACGGAACGAGTAAAGAGACTTGCCGATGCGAGATTGAACTAGGTATTGGATACCGACGATCGAATCTCGGGCAAGTAACATACCGATGACAAAGGGAACAACGTATGTTGTTATGCGGTCGACCGATAAAGATCTTCGTAGAATATGTAGGAGCCAATATGGGCATCCAGGTCCCGCTATTGGTTATTGACCGGAGGCGTGTCTCGGTCATGTCTACATTGTTCTCGAACCGTAGGGTCCGCACGCTTAAGGTTTCGATGGCGATTATATTATGAGTTTGTATATTTTGATGTACCAAGGAGTTCGAGTCCGGATGTGATCACGGACATGACGAGGAGTCTCGAAATGGTCGAGACATAAAGATTGATATATTGGGCGGCTATATTCGGACACGGAAAGGTTCGGAAGTTTCGGAGAAAACCGGAGTGCTTGGGGTTACGGAACCCCGGGAAGTAATGGGCCTTATTGGGCCAAGAGGGAGAGAGGGGCCGCACCAGGAGGTGGCGCCCCCCATGGGGAGTCCGAATAGGACAAGGAGGGGGCGCGCCCCTTCTCTCTCCCTCTCCTCTCTTTCCTTCCCCTTCCTCCTTCCTAGTTGGACTAGGAAAGGGAGTCCTACTCCCACTAGGAGGAGGACTCCCCCCCTGGCGCGCCTCCTAGGGCGGCCGGCCCTCCCCTTGCTCCTTTATATCGGGGGCAGGGGGCACCCTAGAACACATAAGTTGATCCTTGAGATCGTTCCTTAGCCGTGTCGTGCCCCCTCCACCATATTCCACCTCGGTCATATCGTGGCGGTGCTTAGGCGAAGCCTGCGTCGATAGAACATCAAGATCGTCCCACGCCGTCGTCTTGTGGAACTCTCTCTCCGGAGCTTTGCTGGATCGAGCTGAGGAGCGTCACCGAGCTGTCGTGTGTCAAGAACTTCGGGCGCCGAATGTAACGGCGCTGGATCGGTTGGATCGCGAGGAGAACGTACGACTATTTCCTCTACGTTGTGATCGCTTCCGCTTTGGTCTACGAGGGTACGTAGACAATACTCTCCCCTCTCGTTGCTATGCATCACCATGATCTTGCGTGTGCGTAGGAAATTTTTTGAAATTACTACGTTCCCCAACACTAAGGTTCATCATATCAACTAGAGAGGGTACCTCGTATGGCTATAAGAAAGACTAAACCTAGGGTTCATACATTTGCAACTATATGAAATAGAAATACACACATTTTCACACTATGCATTAACCACCTACCAATTTTGCAAAACATCCATCTTCACAAATTTGCAATACATTAACCATCTACGAATTTTGGTATGCCTTTATCCTCACAATCTTGCATTCAACATACAGAAAGATTTCTTATAAAATTCATATATACATAACAAAAAAAATGGACCAACATATATGCATTCACCAACATATCCTCACATATCTTGCAATTGTTTCACCCACACATCCTCACCTAGGTCTACTACTAAATCATATACTCCTAAACAACTAAAACATCATAAAAAAATCAACACCAAAACCTAGGTTGCACCTAGTGCCAAAAATAACTTCAAAAATAAAAAACCATTGCGAAAACTGATTGGAGGGAATGGAGGAGCTTACCGGCCTCTTCGATTTGCCCCAAAGATCCGCGAAAATGGTGGAGGGAAGAGGGAGATCGAGGGAGGGGATCGAGAGGAGGAGAGAGGCGGCGCTCGACTCTGTTCAAGTCGAGGGGAGGAGGAAGAACGGGCTGGTGGGTGGGGTAGGGCCCGCCCGCAACATCACTTGCCTCTTGGTGCCTACCGCCACCAGCTCAGGCGGTATGTTACACAACCCTACCGCCTCGGGCGTGGCGGTAGGCCCTTTCCCGTCGAGACGCGCCGACGGCCGTCGATCGCCGTTAGAGGGCCTACCGCCATCGATGATGGCGGTGGGGCGTCAAACTCATCACCGGCCCTCCTGGCGGTAGTCAAAAGGGTCAGATCCCGAAATAGTTTCAGACAGGGGTCAGATCTCAAATTTCTTTGCAAAAAGGGTCAAAACACGAAATTTGACCGCGGACGAGTTTTTCTCTAGGCTACGGTGCTTTTCTTCTGCCGCTCCATCCAATCGGCCACTCGATCACGAGCTAGAAAGATGTAGGGCGCGTTTGGTTACCTTCTAGAGTCTGGCTTAGTGGAGACTGTTCAAATGTATATAATTTTTGGGCTATATTTTACATGTCGTTTGGTTGGCTGCATCGAGCCCAACTCGCATCCTTGCGTAGTGTAAATTGCACTAGACTGCATATGAAAGAAACGGTCGATATGAGCGTTCTCTTGAACCAGGTTAAGAGTGCTTTCACTTTCGTGCGGGCCAGTTTCTATGTGCAAGCTGGGCAACCAAACAACTCACTACTTAGCCCGCCATAACCTGTTTGGGCTTGATGCAGCCTGCCAAACGTGCCTGTGCTGCATCGAGCCGTCATGGTCGCATTACCGCGATCAATCGTCGATAGACACCGTCATAAGGATGGCTGCTTGGCCTGCAACAGACGGCGATGCAAAGAACACAGGGGCACGGATCGACATGTCCATATGCCAGTTGCACATGATGATCGTATGCATGCTTTCCTCCCTTCTTCCAGGGCGGTATCCCTGCGTAGACCCGGCTTTGTTCATCGTTTCAAGACCAAAAATCGGTGTAATATCCGCATGTTTGGTTGGGTTTAATTACAGTTAGAATGGGAATTAAACGAGTGAGAGACTTTGAATCTATCATATGATTAGAGAAAATAGTAGCCGATGAGGGATTTTTCAATGCAGGATGCATTTTATTAACTCAAAATGAAGTATTAAGGAGATAAAAACAAAAGGCCTACGCTCCCACCTTTTCGCAATTAAGATGTACACAAATAACACCGGCAAACATACAAAAAAAACACTGATAAATAGGAAAGTTACACGAGACCCGTTTATATTGGAGGGGTAAAAAGAAGGAGAAAAAACTCCACATCAATCAAAACAATGGTTAACAAGGTACAACAGCAGCCATGTCCAGAGCAACCACCTCTTGACATCACAAACACCTTTAGGAAGGGAATGACGCTCAAGCACCATTGTCGACAGATTCAACCATCGAGTGCTAGATCTTTAGGGTGTGTTTGATTTCTGTCATCGGATGGAATGTAATGGGTCGGTTCCATCCCTAGGACCCGTTCCCGTGTTTAGTTAGTCTAAGAAATCGAAACCCACTAGTTCCATGAAACAACATATTCGCTAATTATGGCGAACCGAGGCGTTCCTCGAAACAAGCGGACCACGCGGAACCACCTCTCTCGCGTGCCTCTCCCCCTCGGCGCCGCGTCCCTCCCGCACCTCTCCCTCCCCCTATCTGAGCCGCCGCCTCCCAAAACACCTCCCTCGCTCTCTGTCGGCGGCTGTACCTCGCGTCCCAGTCGTCTATTCCCATGGCATGCAGCAACAGCTTGGAGGCAATCTAGCAGCAGGCGGTAGGCTAGTAGCCAGTGAACAACATAAACATAAGCAGGGCGGTTGCTGTTCTCGTCGTTGCGTCGGTGGCCGCCGCGTCGTCCCGACGGACTGGTGGGTCTTCTTTTCCCGCGCCTTGTTCACTGTAAATCGCTGATGTTGGTGCGAAGCGAGCACAAGCAGGGCGGCGATGCCTCGCCGCTATTGGTGCTCGACACCGCTTCGGTTGGAAGCGATTTGCACGACTTGATTGATTTACGGAGCACCTACCTTGATACTAGTTGATACATTCGAATTGATTTCCGTGAGCAGCAATCTTCATACTACTTGATACTTCTGAATTTTGTTAGACAGTATATATGTAGTATCTGTATGACTGTATTGTAACATTGTATTGTACCCCTTGGGTACTTCTATATAATGTGATAGCCACACCCCGGTTTGGGGTGTCGAGCAGTTCCCAAATACTTTGTCTTACATGGTATCAAATTAGGTTACGATGTCTTCCGCTGCCGCCGCCACCACCGCCGCCGTCGCGCCGACCCTCGCTCCTACCTCTCCGTTCCTCGCCTCGCAGCCGCTCGCGATGGCTCACGGCGCCGCGTCGACCCACTCTCCGATCGAATCGGTCCAAGCTCCCGCGGTGCACGATGGGCAGCCGCCGCCCCCATCGTCCTACTCTTCGATCGGATCGGGAGATCGGGCCGCGGTGCCCCCTGGCGCTGCTCCCCCTGCGGGCCATGCTCCGCGGTGCACGGAGGGCGATCGCCCGGCCCGTCGTCTGGCGGCGCCGCCCCAGCGTATGGTGCGCCGCCCGCGATCGTCTGGCGCCGCCGCCTCAACCCTATGGCGCGCCGCCCTACGGCTGCCCTATGGCGCTCGCGCGTCGCAACACTCCTACGGCGCGCCTCCGCGCTGCCCTTCTCGGCGGCGCGCGCCTCAAAGGCTGCTCCGGCGCCTCAAGGGCTCTTCTGCGGGCAACCACGGTGATCGCGGCTCCCTACCATGGTGCGTCCGCGGCCTCCTCACGGTGCTCCTCCGGCGCACTCTGGCGCCCGGGTGTTTTCTCTGGAGCCTACCGCCCCACGCGATGTATCCTGTCCATGGGGCGGCCTCGTCGATGGGCCTCTCGCATCTCCACATGCCCACACCGAGTCGGCCACGCAGTGTCGGCGCCGTTTACTTCTACTTTTTTGCGGTGAAGCTTCGCGCGGACAACTACCTGTCATGGCGTGCCCAGTGCTCCCTCTTCTGGAGTCGCTATCTAGAAGGCTATGTGGATGGATCCATCCCGTGTCCGCCTCCTCACCACCCGGCATACCACACTTGGGTGGCTCAGGATCGAGCCATACTCTCCGCCATCCAGTCCTCGCTCACTCCGGCGTCTCGTCGCTGGTCATCTTCGCCGCTTCGTCCGGGAGGCATGGGCGGCGCTTCACACCAGTTTTGCATCTCGGTCTCGGTAGCGTGCTCACTCTATACGCCTTGAGCTAGGCGAGACGAAGCTTGGCGATCTCGGCATCACCGATTACTTCAACAAGATGCACGGTCTCGCCGACACATTGGCCTCGGTCGGTCAATCGCTGCAGGATGAGGAGTTCACTACCTTTGTGCTCAATGGGCTTGACGATGATTATGACAACCTCATTGAGAATGTTCATGGCGTGATGATCCGCTCCCACCTCGTGAGCTTTATGCACGTCTGTTGGGTCGTGAGCAGCGCATTAAAGCGCGTCGGGCCTCCCCGTTTCGCCTCCGCCAATACCGCAACTCGTGGCAAGTCTCGCGATCGTCGTCTTGGTGGCAAGATGGCGCCGCCTCCGCAACCATCCTCCGGGGCAATGCTCCGACCATCACGGGTGGTAACAGGCGATGGCGTGCTGTTCCTCTTGTGGTGCTCCGCAGAACCTGTCGATTATGTGTCCTTGGCGCCACATTGCTTCCCGTTGTCATCGTCGCTACAAGCAAGATTTTCCGGGCCTTGGCAACAATGGAAAAGGAATGACAAGCAGGCCGCCGCCGCCGGGCAGTGATCATGGTCGCACTCCATCCTACTCCATTGATCCCGCATGGTACATGGACACGGGAGCTACCAACCACCTCACCGGTGAGATGGGTAAGCTCTCCACTCAGGGAGCCATATCGTGGTCATGATCGGTGCACACCGCCGATGGAGCGGTATCGTATCTCACATGTTGGTCAGGCCTCTCTACTTGCACACAATTTTCGCACATTGCATCTATCTAATGTCCTTCGTGTTCATACGCTACCGTGGTTTGTTGTCTATTCCCCAACTTACTCGTGATAATAATGTCCTTGCTGAGTTTCACCCTTTTCGTTTCTTTATCAAGGATCGGGACACGAGGGCCGTTCTACTTAGCGGTCGTCTTCGCCATGGCTCTGTATGCACTTGATGCGCCACGCCCATCTTCCACGCCGTCTTCTCCTCAAGTGTTCGATGGTGTTCGTGTGTCGCCCACACACCGGCATCTGCGCCTTTGGTCACCCGGCGGCTCCCATAGTTCGACCGTTTTGCATCGTCATGATCTACGGTAGTATCCAATAAAACTGCTGAAACTATTTGTGATGCTGTCGGCGGGCAAGAGTCATCGACTTGCGTTCTCGAGTCTAGTCGGGTTGTGAAACATCCTCTTGAGCTTGTGTTTTCGATGTATGGGGACATGCCCAGGGCGTCCGTTAGTGGTCACAATTATTATGTCGGTTTATTGATGCTTACAGCCGTTTCACTTGGTTATATCTTATTAAGCGTAAGTCGATGTGTTTGATGTCTTCATTCAGTTTCAAGTCCACGTTGGCGCCTTCTTAAGCGAGAAAATCATCCATGTCCAATCCGACCGGGGGTGAATACCACAACCTCAACTCGTTTTTAACAAGCTTGGGATTTCGCATCGCGTGTCATGTCCACACACACATCGCGAGAATGGTACTGCTGAGCGTAAGCATCGTCATCTTGTTGAAACTGGCCTAACCTTCCTAGCTCATGCGTCGGTTCCGTTTCGGTTCGGGTGATGCTTTCTCCACAGCTTGTTTTCTTATAAACAGGCTTCCTTGAGACTCCTAAAATGCAAACTCCGCTTGAGCTTCGCTTAATGAGGTTCGGACTACACATTCCTCAAAGTGTTGGTGTGCATGTTGGCCTCACCTCCGTCCATATAACAAGCGCAAGCTAGAGTTTGATCTAAGAAGTGTGTTTTTCTCGGTGCAGCTTCTCTTCACAAAGGGTACAAGTGCTTACATGTTCCTACTAACGCGTCTACATCTCTCGTGACGTTGTGTTTGATGAAAACATATTCCCCTTCGTGCACTTCCAACTAACCTCACTACTTCTACATCACCAAAGTGCATGTGTCTACACCTCGCTGACCAATTTGTGGATGTTGCATATGCCCTGCGTTGCTCCCTAATCATGCTGCAGGTATTGGGCGAGGTGCTCGGCTCGAGTTGCTTGATGATGAACAGGTCGCGGCTGATCGGGACGTGCATGCGCCATGCATGGCGGGTGGCACCCGCCAACCCTCGCCATGAGGCCACCCGACTACCTCGCGGGTGCCGGGTTCATCCGGTTCCATCCGGTTTCGCCAAGCACCAGCCTCGCCCGCACGGTCTCCTCCGCTCGCGTGCCTCGTCCCACGCCTCGACTCGCTTGGCTCGCGGTGTCACCAGCCCGCCTCGTTCGCCCGAGCCCGGAGGGTGACTTCGCTGGGCGGCTGGTGCTCGCCATCGGCGGGTGGCTCGCCTAGGCATTGGCGGGCAACCGCCAGCCGATCGCTGCTACCCGGAGGCTTCGTCACTGCTCGGGCGATCGACATCGGTGTCGAAGTCGCCGAGTCGCTCGACACGGTCACCGGTGAGCCCGACTCACGGACTCGGTCTCGCCGTCCCCATCCTCTCTCAAGCGGCACCGCCTTGCCACCGAGTTCGCCGTCGTCGCCGAGGCCTCGTACACGGAGCCAGTCCGGTGTTTTTCGCCCGAAGGAGCGGACGGATGGCACGGTTGCGTGGCTTGCTGCATGCATGGCTCACACTGCTGATGATCCCACTGCCGAGCCCCGTCACTTTCAGGCTGCACCGAGTATTCCTCATTGGCGTGCTGCCATGGAACAAGAGTTTCATGCCCTCCAACAGAATGATACTTGGCGTCTTGTCCTCCAAAGTCCGGCGTTAATATCATTGATTCCAAGTGGGTTTTCAAAGTCAAGAGACATGCCGATGGCTCCATTGAGCGCTACAAAGGCGCGGTTAGTTGCTAAGGGCTTCAAACAGAGGTATGGTCTTGATTATGAAGACACCTTGATCCGATTATCAAGCCTACTACCATTCGGTTACTACTGTCTCTTGCGGTTACTCGTGGATGGTTCCTTCATCAGCTTGATGTGCAGAACGCTTTTCTCCATGGCATTCCGGAGGAGGAGGTTTATATGCGTCAGCCGCCTTGGTTTTGTTGATCCAACTCGACCTCATCATCTCTGTCGCCTGGTTAAGGCCTTATATGGACTCAAACAGGCTCCTCGTGCATGGCACGCTCGCCTTGGATCTGTTCTTCGGGCTCTTGGGTTTACTCCCTCCACTGCTGATACGTCATTGTTTCTCCTTCAGCGCCCTGAGGTTACGATGTATATCTTGGTTTATGTTGATGATATCATCTTTGTCGGTTAAATCGACTCTCTTTGCTGATCGCCTTGTGATTGCTCTCCGTGATGATTTTGCTGTCAAGGATTTGGGTGCTCTTCATTTTTTCCTTGGTCTTGAGGTTTCACGGTCCTCTGCTGGCTTGACTCTCACTCAGAAGAAGTACTCTTTGGACTTGTTGCGTCGTGCTGGCATGCTCAAGTGCAAGCCTGTTTACACCCGATGTCCGCTCTCGATCGGTTATCCGCTCTTGATGGTGACTCCTCTCGTCGATGATGCAACCGAGTATCGCGATATCGTTGGTGGTCTGCAATATCTCACTATTACCGGACCTGATATCTCCTATGCGATTAACCGTGTTTGTCGGTTTTGCATGCACCGGGGCGTCTCACCGGTCACCGTGAAGCGTATTTTGCGCTATGTCAGCCTTACTACTGCTTATGGTTTGCTACTTCAGCCTGCACCGTCATATGAGCTCTCGGCTTTCTCACGATGCTGATTGGGCTGGTAGTCCGGATGATGAGCGATCCACGGGGGTTATCACGGTATTTCGGGTCCTAACTTGATCGCTGGAATGCTGCAAGCAAGCAATCGTGTCTCGCAGAGTAATCTTGAGGCTGAGTACAAAGCTGTTGCTGATGCAACTGCTGAGATCATATGGGTACAGTCTCTGTTGAGAGAGTTGCGTGTTCCTCGGGCTCGTCCTCCGGTCTTGTGGTGTGACAACATTGGTGCTACATATCTTTCTTCTAATCCGGTGTTCCATGCGAGGACGAAACACATTGAGGTGGATTATCATTTTGTTCGGGAACGTGTTGCATGAAGCTACTCGTATCAAGTTCATCTCTTCAAAGGATCAACTTGCTGACATCTTCACGAAGCCTCTTCCACAACCACAGTTTGTAGGCTGTAGGCGCAATCTTAACTTGCTTTGTACTTCAGGACATAGTTAAGATTGAGGGAGGGTGTTAGACAGTATATATGTAGTATCTGTATAACTGTATTGTAACATTGTATTGTACCCCTTGGGTACTTCTATATAATGTGATAGCCACACCCCGATTTGGGGTGTCGAGCAGTTCCCAAATACTTTGTCTTACAAATTTGACGGCGAGAACAGCAATCTTCACCTGGTCGGCGACGGAAGAAATCAATTTCCCTTCCACCCTGCTTGATTTACTAGTTGATGCGCTGCTGTTGATGCTCAGTACCAGTACTAGTTGATGCGTATTTAATCACCGTACTAGCACTTGGAGAAAATAATTCATCGTGACCTATATCTTATCCTATTCCTCTAACCAAATGCTGAGACGGAACCATTCCGTTCCATCTCATTAGCTCTACTGAACACTAAGACGGAACCATTCTGTTGAGTATATTGATTATTAGAAAAGACTAAATAGACTAGGATTAGTTCTGGCTTGTCTTGTACTCCAAGTTGATCATTGTACTCCTATATATATGCCCACAAGGCTCAAGCAATACAACAACAATTCCATCAAATCCCTCTCTCCCTTCTAACATGGTATCTATCGCAAGTCGATTCTAAACCCTAGCCGCCGCCGCTTACGCACCCGCGCGCCGCCCCCGGGGCGGTCGGCCTCCATGACCACCGCCGGGGGCCGCGTCGCCCGTATCTAGGGTTCGTCCGTCGGCCGTGTTGGCCGGCTGCCCTAGATAGTCTTTTTCCCGATCCTCTAATCCGGGTTTTTTCTCTCTCGCCGGTCGCTTTGATCGGCGTCTATTTTTTGGTTTTCCGATTCACTGGATCGGTTTGCGTCGCTCACCGCCGCCGTCGACACCTGCGCCTCTACTACGACATCGGCGCGACCGGCGGGCTACTTCACCGACCCGGCGGCCTCGCGTGACAGGCAGCTCTCAAGGCCGTCGTTCGCGCGCCCGGCTTCGCCCGTCGCCTGCGCCGCCGTCACCGCCCTCGCTCGAACGGGACTCTGCATCACCCGACCCGCGGCCTCGCGCCATGCGGCGGCCAATCATAGCCGTCATGTCGCCCGCCGTCGCCGGCCTCATCGAGGCTCCGCCGCCACCACGCCTCCATCGAGCGGCGTCCCCGTCCTCGCGCGCGATCGGCTTGATCACCCGCTTGCCGCCGTGATCCACCTCATCTACGCCGCGACCAACCTGCCCGTCGGTTGCGCGCCCCGCAGTCCGTGAAGATTTTCCCGAGTTCAGCGCCCCTCCACCGATCGAGCAACGGGCTGCCGCTGCGTCGCCCCGTCGGGCCGCAGCGCCGCCGCCCCGTGGTTCTCCTCCCGGCTGCACCGACCCGCGTCACCGCTGCGTCGCCCCTTCGGGCCGTAGTGCCACGGCCCGCTGTCCACCGCCGCCGGGCCGTCCGCTCTAGGCCGTCCCCATGGCTGCACCGACCCTCGCGCCGCCGCTGCGTCGCCCGTCGAGAAGCGAAGCGTGGGCGCGTCCACGCCGCCGCCCCGAGGCCGTCCTCGCGGTTGCACCGACCCACGCCCGCCGTCGCGCCGCCCTGCGGGCTGTCGCGCCTGCGCCCGCGATCCCGCCGCTTCCCGAGTCTTCCTACCGTCGCCGGACCAGCCCACCGCCGCTGCGTCTCCCCTACGGGTCGTAGCACCGCTGCCCACGGTCCACTCCGCCGTCACCGCTGTCGACCTCCGTGGTATCGCTGCGCCTTCTCCCTTGGCGCTGAACGCCACCGTCGCGCCGGTCTTAAATCCGCTGTCGTTTCTTCGCCTACTTCGAGCACCGCCGCGGGCTCCTAACCTAACCGCCGCCGCCGCCGTCGAACGCCGACGCCGCTCTTCTTTAGCCGCCGCCGCCTACACCGTAGCCGCCGCAGCCGCCGTCCACCTC
This sequence comes from Aegilops longissima, assembly GCA_021605205.1. NCBI lineage: Eukaryota > Viridiplantae > Streptophyta > Magnoliopsida > Poales > Poaceae > Aegilops > Aegilops longissima. The sequence continues at coordinate 16,059 of JAHIAM010006239.1, read as the reverse complement.
GCCGTCTTCGTCCAGCACCAGCCCGTCGCCGGCGTCGTCGTCATCTACCCGACCGCTTCATCTACTCCGACAATCGCGGGCGACATTGGCCCCGTGCCGATTGGCGCCGCAACCGTCGTCGAGTCCTTCTCTGCTGGCCTCTCCGACTTCTTCGACATGGCGTACAGCTTGTGCAGGTCCCAGTCTATGCATGCCCGGTGCTGGCAACACCGCCGCGTGCCTTCGTCCTGACGTGTCCCGGGCTCGGCAAGCTGGCGCGACAACCGTCAACTTCGTCTTCGTCCGTCTACGCATGCCCGGCGCTGGCAACACCGGTGCGTGCCTTCGTCCATGATGTGTCCCCGGGCTTGGCAAACCCGCCACGACGCGTCGTCAACAACATCATGTTCCTGGCGCAACCACTACTTCGACACGACTGCGCCCACGACTAACTCGGCGCCTCCTTCCGCCCGCGGCTCCACGGCGACTTCCTCGACGCCGGCTACCCCGACTCGACATCGACCACGGCATTCTTCGCACGGCTACGTCGACCATGGATCCACCACCCACGCTCTCGGCTACATTGACAAACGACACAAGGGCTACCGCTGGAGCAACCTCGTCGGTTTCACTCCAGCCACAACTCTGCGATGCATCGACCGTTCGATTGTGGGGGTGTCCGTCGGCTTGCCTTCGATTCTTCTCGATCTCACCGTCTGCGTCGCTCCCGTTGTATTGCGGGGGATGTTGAGTATATTGATTATTAGGAAAGACTAGATAGACTAGGATTAGTTCTGGCTTATCTTGTACTCCAAGTTGATCATTGTACTCTTATATATATGCCCACGAGGCTCAAGCAATACAACAACAATTCCATCAAATCCCTCTCTCCCTCCTAACACATTCCGTTCCAGTGGAATGGAACCATTCCATTTCATTCCACTTGGTTCTACAACTAAACACAACTATATTTTTTGTAGGTAGGTAAATGAGGGGAATGTTGTGGAACGATTTCTTTGCCTACACCATATCATAGGCACGACTTCCGAGACACTAAGTTATCAATTTCAAGGCTGTGGCGTCAAGGATGTGATAGTGCTTCAAACATGAGCATTTAATGGTTTGCAAAGAAAAATCTATATGAAAACCCTCATGCTTTCTGGATCCATTGCTTTGCCCATCGTTTGCAGTTTTGTTGTAGTCGTCTTTGCTAGTTCTTCTTGCCCATATATTTATGATTTCTTTGAGCGTGTATCTTTGATTCTGACCTTAAAAACTTCACCTTGCAAGAGGATGATAGTGTTGGTGGAAGAATCTCACAAAGATAGTTTGGAAAGGCTTGAGAGGGGTGAAATATCTACAGAAAGAGGCTTGCATCAACAAACTAGTCTTGCTCGATCTTATTGCCGATAATTTAGATTAGTCTTGCTAAACTAAGCAAAACGATTGATGATGATTGGTTGAATAATTTGATGATATGCTACACCAGACCTAAAATATTTAGATCACTCAACGATGATGTTATTACTCGAAGTTTCAAGTCATGAAGACTCGAAAAGGTATTTTATCGAGGCTTCATTAGCGCTTTGTTGGTACGTTTGGGGCTTTTCAATGTGAATAAGTTTTTACAACTCCACGACGAATTACTAATTCTTACTTTTTAGTCTCGCGGGGTCTTATTTGGGGTGCTTCGTGAGTACTATTGTCTTATTATGCTATTAGTTGTCGTATTTATTTTTATTTTTTATTTGTATTATGTCTCTGGAAAATACAACATCAGTTGTTTGACTTCGTAACTATTGTGAATTTATGGTTCTCTAGTTTAGCATCTCATAGTTTCATAATACGTATCCAAATATACAGTTGCTATCGTTGTATCTTTAGTACGCTCGCAACCTACTCTGGCTCATAGTATTTTCTGGCTCTGCCACCGGTCTAGGGTTGGTTAGAAGAATATTCCGAACACTAGCCATTGGATGCAGATCGGACGGACCAAAACAAAGTGAACGAACCAATTTTTTTTCTAGATGCCTGATACATAGTCATCCTCTGGTAGTTTCTCTTGTCAGTTCTCCACTTTTGTGAATTCAATTTCTACGAGGCAATTGTACAAACCACCAACTATTGGGGTAGATTTTGCAAACAACACTTATTCTTCAGATTTATTGCACATAGCATCACCTATTGGCGTAATCTGATACGCCTAGCTTTAATCCATCATTTTGACTCCATTGACATGGTTCATGATTGATATCCCATTGTAAGTGCACGCGTGGCAAACACAGTGGCAACATGAGCTGACCAACATTCAATCTTTTTGTTGCGAAGTGAATGTTTTAAAAAAACTCCAGTAAATCATATATGTGCCCTAGTATTATTATTTCTTTTAGCTTATTAGATCATGTGTTTGGGAGGTATTGGCAGTTTAGCTGGTTCATTTAATAATTTTATTCATTTTCACATTTTAGAGAACATACAAAGAAATCCCGTAAATCATACATGCACGCAATACTAATAAAAAAAGTAGCTATCCTGATCACTGATTTAGGTGATATTGGCTGGCTTAGTCAGCCGGCCGGTGTGGCCTATAATTTTTTTTGGTCACATATAGGCACTTACAAAACAGGACTCGCCGGTCAGGAATCACGTCAGCAGAATTAAACGGTGGATAGGAACTAGCTGAATAATAGATGGTCCGTGCAATTCCCTCTGTTTCGACAGCACCCATCTCAAAATCCCTGGGGTGGGGAAAGGGGAGAGTAAACAATGCACATGAAAAAGCAAGCCTGAAGTCACATTCCATGCACGTACTGTACCGGAGACAGTCGGGCCCTCCTACAGGGTACAGGCCACAGCGTATGTGTGAGTGCACCTACAGTGCTGGGCCCAAGCAGCACTGTGCGGCCCCCTGGGTCGTCCGTCCGTCCGTCCGGAGAGCTAGCGGAACGACCAGACCGGACCAGGCGGGCCGCCCCACCCACGTCACGCACGGCCGTAATTAATGCGGAAAGCACGGCAGTGGAGCAACGTCCCGCTCCTCCCTTCCTGGTTTATCCAAGCATATCCAAAACGGCGCTGGCCGCTTCCTCCCGGCCGGGCCGGGTGGGTGGGGGTGCCCAGACGCCGCCGGCGACGTACGTAAGGCCGCAACTTGCCTGCGCGCGCGCGTGCAGGCGGCCGGCCTGGCGCCATGCCGCTGAATACATCTTGCATGCATGTGACTGGCCCGGCCGCTGAATCTAGGTCTATCTGGCCATGGCTAAAGCTTAGCTTATCATTTAGAGCTGTTCGGTTTTAGGTTAATACCAGAGGTAGATACGTGCACGGTCTGAGCATTGGGGCCCGGGCGTCTCTGGCTGGTCCAAGCGTCGGCACTGTTGAGTTTTGGTTGGCGTCTAGCAGCTCAGTCACTGGGAGCTAGCGAAACGGAGACGGTATGATGAGGGCGGGTGGCTGTCACTGTGGCTCGTTCTCGTTGCTCGCTCCGGTGTGGGGAGGTCGCTGGCTGGTCCCGGTGGCGGAGGGGAGGGGGGAGGTGCGGTGGTCTCGCCCGGTGGTGATGGTGGTGGTGGTGGTGTTGGGATGCGGTCGCCTGGGGCAGGAGGGCACATGGCCGCGCGCAGCACCGGCCACCAGCGGCAGCAGTCAGCAACCCCCTTGCCCTGCCCCGGCCTTTCCCTGCTCCTGCTGCAACTACTACTGCGACCCCTACGTCCCCATTACTATAACCGAGCCCCTACCCCTTTTCACACACATCACGCGTCCGCCATTCAGACCAGACCGTCTTCGTTCTCCACTGGATGGGTAGATGGAGTAGATGACAAGACACTCCATGGCATTTCTGAGCTGAACCGCCGGGAAACACGCATGGAAGAGAAACACCCATCAGTCATGGTCAATACGTGCCAAAATTAGCAGAAGCAGCACAAGCGTACGTGCACGGGGATACAACAACCACCGTTTAGGCAGAGGTAACATGTCCATTTTTTACACTTATCCCTTGCTACTAGCCACGCTACACCGATGGAGCACCCAGTAGCGGCGCCGCAGCAGTGCAGTAGGGTACTGCACTGCTGTGAACTGGCTGGCCCAGGCGGCTAGCTAGCCGCCGCTGCAGCTGCCACTAGCTGCAGCATGCAGGGGCAGCTAGTCTGCGTCCGTCCGTCCGTCGGAGTGCGTGGGTGTGGGGTGGCTGACGGTGGGGCCCACGCGCGCGTACGTGCCTCCCGGAGCGGGACGCGCAGGCCGTGGCTAGTAGCGCCGGCACGTCGAGCCCCACCACCGCACCGCACCACACCACCCCACGGTGGATACGTAAAATCCGGGGGAGTACGTCTTCCGATGCAGGCCAGCCGCGGTCGCCTTCCCGCCGAGACCGGCCCGGCCCGGGGGCAGCCCCGTCATTTCGGCCTCCCCTCCCCATGCTGTGCCGCTGCCGCCGCAGATCTAGGCGCCCTATTTAATTTCATCTAAGCCAGCCGCTCAGTGTCGCAGTGAAGTGTGGGGGGAGGGAAAGGAAAGGAAAGGGAAGCCGAACCAGTTCGTTCGTTCGTTCGTTCCGTCCGTGTGGATTGGACGTTTCAAGAGAAGAAATCGCAAGCTTAGCTACAGAGAGAAAGGCCACCAGTTATATACTAGAGAGAAACGAAGGAGCTGCACCGTCTCGAGACGAGAGTGTGTGTCCAGCGGAGGAAGACGAGGAGGGGAAGCCAGCCAGCAAGGTGAGGCGAAGCTCGAAGCCAGCTCTCGTGCTTGCTTTGGTGACAGACATTCAAGCTCTCGTCCATGCCGCTTTGGTGGTGTCTCGTCTGCCCGCCCTCTGCTGCGTGCATGTGCTATGATCTTTCGGTCTAAAGCGAGGTCTTGTACATGTCGTCCTTGTATGCAGCACCTTCGATTTCTTTAGCATTTCCGCCTCTGAGAAGTTGCTCTGGCCGCCCCAAAGCAGGCTACGGCTGGCCTAGCTAGCTTCCCCTGCTTTTGCTTTCTTCCCGTTGGAGCCTCTCACGCTCACACGCACTTGCCTTTTCTTGCTGAGCAGGAGGTAGGAGGCAGCCGGGGGCACGCCGCATCGCATGGAGGAGAGAGTGAAAAGAGGAAGAGCAGAAGGTGAGGGCGAAGAAGCGAGCCTAACGGAAAGGAGCCCCCTTGGCCCGCTGCTGGGCCCGCCCCTGAGCTGAGCGGGAGGGCGGGCGGGGTGGGAGGAGGTGGAGAAGGAGGAGGAGGATCTCCTCTCACGTCAAAGGTGGGGGAAAGCATAAAGGGGAGAGGAAGGAGGAAGAGAAGGTGGTGGAGAGGACAAAGCGAGCTGCAGGGAAGAAAGGCACCAAGTTTCAGTGAGAGAGCAAGGGATAGAGTGTGAGTGAGTGTGGGAGTGAGCGAGTTGGCATCCTCTCCCTCTATATAGAGCTTCAGCTTGAGGGCATCCTGTTCTTCCACCACCATTTCGTCGCCCACCCACTACAGTCGGTCAGCGTGCCGGTGAAGTTGAAGAGGGGGAGGCCCCGGCCATGGCATTGCAGGAGGAAGAAGACGAGGAGGAGGACGGCGACGAAGAAGAAGCAGAAGACGGTGAGGATGGGATCATGACGAGGAGGGTGCTGTGGTGGGGGAGGAGCTGCTGCTGATTTCCTCCCCTGACTGACCCGAGGCTCGCTGCCTGCTCCGGAGTAGTAGTAAGATATTGGCACAATAGGCTCAATCACTTTTTCTTTCCACTTGTTTTGCTGTTTTTGCGCTCCTTTCCCCGTTCAGTCCATTGATGATTGCATACTCTTCCCCGTGTAATTTCTTTTCCTCCCTGTCCCTTCTGATCTGTTGCTCTTGGTGGTTTCCCCGATTCGGAATGCAAAAAAAGCTTTGCCAAACGCAAAAGAGGAACAGCATGGAGCGGCAGCTAGCAGTAAGTACTCTCACTGTGCGCTTCGAGAGCATGGCAAATCTCCCCCCGAGCCTTGTCCCCGTCCCCTTTGTTTCTTGCGTTCGTTCTCATCCATACGACCATATCGATCGATCGGTCGACCGACCGACTGTGCGCATGTGCCGTGCTGCCGCTGTTCTGGATTCAACCCGCACAGTGGGCGGGCGATGGAGCGATCGAGTGCGACGAATGAGTGAGCGCGCATTAAGTTTGGTCCGTTGCTGTTGCCATGATGAGTTGGGAGCTGTGTGCGCGGCGTGGCGTCCGGCCAGACGGCAACGCTCCAGGAGGAAGACGGGGCTCGGGCTGGAAACGGAGGTGGCGCCGGCCCTGCTTTCCGCCGCGCGCGCCGAGCCGTTTCCGCCGCGGCTGCGCACGCGCGCGCGCCAGCACCGGCCGGTGGACCTGCTGCGTCGCTTGCTTGCTCGTTGAGCTTCCCGATTCCATTGTCTTCTTCCCCATGTCGTCTTCTCGGGGCGTTCAACTTGTGTCATCCGCTTTCTGCGAGAGGGTGTGGGAGTGTGTGACAGGCGCAGGGCGTCAGCTATGGCTACGGGCTACGGGCATGACCATGGCTAGTTGCATTTACTGCACCCAAGTGTAGCGCCCCCACCTGATCCGCGGGCCCGGATGCGCGGCCGTGGCCATGGACCGGCCGGACGGACGACGCCGTCTTGTTTGAAAAGCGAGTGGCATGCATGTGGATCGTGCCGCGCCGATCGAGATGGGCGCGCGACCGCGACAGGCGGGTAGGAGCCCAGCCGCGCCGCTCGGGCCCGATTATTTTTTGTTGCTGGCACGAACCGGCCGAGACAAAACAAACTTGGAAGAGCGTATCCGAGGCGAGCAGCGTACGGTACTCCGTCGCTCGTGAGGCGCGTTGGTGGGCGTATATGTCGACGTGTACGTACGTTCGTACAGGTATCGCCAACGCCAAGAGGTGCATGCAGGCTGCATGCATGGGCCTGCGTCGTGTCGATCGCCCTTGGTGTTTTGCTGTCCGGGACCGGGAATGCCGGCAGAGCAACTTGCGCCGCGTGCATGCATGGCGGGTGAGGAGCAGAGCAGAGCTGGGCTCGCCGGAGATGCATGGCTATGGCATGGTTGTACTACTATACTGTAGGAGCTCGCTGCGACGCATCGGGGACTCTGCCCTTTGCTGCTGCGGCTATGCTTCCGAGTTCCGACCTGCGTTGGGCTACGTTGGGCTGCGTAAACAAAGCGGAAAAGGAAACGGACAGGGAGTGATCGAGCTCCGTTCCGAGTTTCCGACCGAGAGACGGAGGGACAACGGTGGTCGTGTCGTGTCGTACCGGTACGGAGTTCTTGGTGCTCTGAAGCGAGGCGCACAGCGGCGTGGGGTCGTGCGTGGCCTGGTACTGTACGTGTTTAAAGTTATTAGCGAGCAGCTAAAAGCTAAGCCATCACCTGACTGACTAGGGGTGTGTGACCTGGGGAAGCAGAAGAGGACAAACACCTATTATTATCTGATGAAGAGACCAGCTACATTGCGCCCGTGCTCTCGTTTTGAGTGGTCTAGATTTAATCAGACAGAGCTGGCTTGATGGCGCGTCTGCGATCCTCACTGTCCGAGAGCTCATCTTGGTCTGGAAATCTTTTCTTGGACACGCAGGATTAAGTTTCACTGTTTCCCTTTTGCATCGCAGTCGCAGCGCGGCACACCGACACATGAGTTCGTACGTACGTACGTACGCCCGCGCGTTAGGTCCAGTCCAGTTACGTACGTACAGTATATAATTGATAGGCTGGCGTAGCTGGGGACACGACGCGACGGTGGGCAACCCGGCAAGGCCGGCCCGGGCAGTGAACACGGCCGGCCGCTGATCATGCACCCACGAGCTGCCGTGTACGTGCGACCAGCTACACGCCTACACCTACTAGCTAGCTACCACTGTAGGCTGCACGTACGCGCGTAGGCTAGGCGTGTCGCCGAGCGGGGCGAGACCACGGAGAACACCGCGCCGTGCGTCGTCTTTCTCCTCGATCTGACCGCCGATTTGACACGCGCGCAGTGCGTACTGTTCGCCCTGCGCGATCGCGCATGCACCCGTCCGCTCACCACCCAACATCGCTTAAATTTCACCGCGCACGCTGCAGTGAATCTTCTTCCTCCATCGTCGCGTTCCAATTCTTGACCCAAACAGTGTAAGGGCCTGTTTGGTTCCAATAAGTCATCAGACTTATAAGTTAGGTTATTTAAAACCAGTGACTTATAAGTCACGTCCGTTTGGTTGCACCTGACTTATAAGTCACCTGACACACCTATCCACATCAATCAACATCAAGCAGATGGTAAGACCCACGTAAAAGGGGGCGACTTATAAGTTTTAAATTGGGGTGGAGCAACTTATGACTCATAAGTTGGGGTGACTTATAAGTCCGGTCTGTTTGGCAAAATAAGTCATTTTTTTCACTTTCCGACTTATAAGTTGGTGACTTATTTGGAACCAAACAGGGCCTAAAAGGCCACCGTTCTTTCCTCACAAGTCACAAGAGCATTTGCGCCGAGCTGGTAAAATGCATACTCGGTTGCAGGTCACCGGGCCGCCGCCGAGTATAATTGGTTTGATGCCAAGTGTCAAATTTTGACAACTGCCAAATATTGGTTAGAGATTGGTTGTTTGCCAATTTTCGTTGCCAATCTTACAAAAAGTTGTCAAATGTTGGCAACCTCTGATTTTGCCAAATGTTGGCTTGCCAAAAATTGGCAATGCCAAATGTTCGTAGGAAACCAATTATGCTCAAAGACGCTCAGATTGGCCGGGAGTCCATCCACGGCGCCTCGGCGTGGTCACCACGGAGCAGCAGTGCAGTGGTCACCGCGGTGACTAGGCCACCAGGGAGACCATGGCATGCGCGCCAGAAACAGCGCGCTGCCGGCGAGCGCCTAGTCGCGTACCAGGAGAATTGGAGATGTCACGCAGGCGCCGTCGATGTTGGCTGCCTGCCTGTCGCCGGTACGAGACCGGTCGACTGATCATGTTCATGTACTCCTGGACGCGATGACGGGCGACAGACAGATCGACGGACAACGCGGATCCTGTGGCTACAGAGAAGTGAGAGCCGCCATGCGATACATTTATGCTTGAACAGTTCGTGGGCGATAGATACATCGATGGGGTGATAATTGCGGGACCAGCGTTAACGAGTACAGTAATTAGAGGGCGCTTAAAGGAAAAGCGTGGCCTTCGTGATGGAGCAATGATGGATGAGGCGATGGGCCTGGGCCTGGGTCATCATGCGTTTGTGGCTAATGGAGCAATGATGAGGGCTGGGCCGGGAAAATGCTGACAAATTTTGACATTTCAAAGCATATTTGGGGACACTTGAAAAAAGACGCAAATTAGACAGAAAAGCCGTGATGTAGAGAATGAAGCTACCAGTAGATGCCAACATTTTAACAAATTTTATGTAGATATGTGCGCTTTCAGTTTCTTCGATTTGGTGTAATTTATGCAGCTTACAGTTTGTGCAGAATAATAGGAGAATTACCTCCGTCACAAAAAAAAAAAAACAGGAGAATTTTATGGATTCATTTTAGTCCGCCAAATTGCTAAATGGAATGGGGCAGGGGAAGAGCGATATTGGGGCATAGGCCGAGGCGGGATCTAAGCAAATGCAATATGTGAGCATCACGATCAAGTGACTGAGGTTTGGTAAGGTAATCTCATTTACACCCTTTCTATCAGAAAAAACTCAGCATATGCCCCAATTACACGTTTTGGTATTTTTTGAGAAGGGGAAGACCCAAGGCTCTGTATCATGAAGGATGAACCATTCTTTGTTGGAAACCTCATAGACGATGGAAATGCACCTCCCAAAGTGCTTATAGGTATTTTGCTTGCAGCATGTGCAACAAGGAGAACATTTACAAGTGTTGACGGAGATTACTCAACTCTTAACTAAACTTGAAAAGGAAAAGGAATGTTCACCGGGGTACAAACCTTTGCATGGAGGCTCCAAGGTAAGGTTATACCAACATGCACGAGCGTAGGCAAGTACTCTCCTCATATCAAGAAATATTGTGCTCAGTGTGATCACTAGCGCCGAAGAAAAGCATGTGGAATCTAGTTTTACCAAGAAACAAATACTATCAACTTATTGGCAAGTGTGCTAAAAAAGCCAGTTTTGAACAAAACTTAATTTTTCATTGAAGAAAGTTGTCTTTCGAAAGTATTCCTTGGAACGTGCTCACGTGGGGTATATTTTTGAAGATTTTGTTGCGAGGAACACAACGCTGGGAGCGAATAATGATTTGAATGTTTCATTTGAAAGTAATGAATTTATGAAATTTCAAAAATTGATTTGCATGATGCAGATGTCATATACTTTTTCAGCGGTGGAGATGTCATATACTTTGTCTGCGGTGGATATTTGATGCTTTAGTAGTACAGGTGCTTGGATGATAAGTGTGTGTGTCTTGTTTTTTTTTGCGAGGATTTCTTTTTTATCTATTCATCAACTCTCAAGGCAGCGGCGGTGTCGCTCGGCAAGGCAGCGGTCCGGTGACCCGCCGAGGTGCCGGCGGCGGACGTGGTGGCGGCGCTGCTCCTTGGCGGCGAGGCGGCGTGGTGGCGCAGGGTGGCCGGCAGCGCGTCCCCGGCTCAGATCTGGGCCTTGCGGGCCCCATTTGGGTCTTAGTGTTGGAAATATGCCCTAGAGGCAATAATAAAATGATTATTATTATATTTCCTTGTTCATGATAATTGTCTATTGTTCATGCTATAATTGTGTTATCCGGAACGTAATACATGTGTGAATACATAGACCATAACATTTCCCTAGTGAGCCTCTAGTTGACTAGCTCGTTGATCAATGGATGGTTACGGTTTCCTGACCATGGACATTGGATGTCATTGATAACGGGATCACATCATTGGGAGAATGATGTGATGGACAAGACCCAATCCAAAGCATAGCACAAGATCGTGTAGTTCGTTTGCTAGAGCTTTTCTAATGTCAAGTATCATTTCCTTAGACCATGAGATCGTGCAATTCCCGGATACCGTAGGAGTTCTTTGGGTGTACCAAACGTGTAACTGGGTGGCTATAAAGGTACACTACAGGTATCTCCGAAAGTGTCTGTTGGGTTGGCACGGATCGAGACTGGGATTTGTCACTCCGTATGACGGAGAGGTATCTCTGGGCCCACTCGGTAATGCATCATCATAATGAGCTCAATGTGACCAAGTGGTTGGTCACGGGATCATGCATTATGGAACGAGTAAAGTGACTTGCCGATAACGAGATTCAACAAGGTATTGGGATACCGACGATCGAATCTCGGGCAAGTAACGTACCGATTGACAAAGGGAATTGTATACGGGATTACTTGAATCCTCGACATTGTGGTTCATCCGATGAGATCATCGTGGAACATGTGGGAGCCAACATGGGTATCCAGATCCCGCTGTTGGTTATTGGCCGGAGAGCTGTCTCGGTCATGTCTGTGTGATTCCCGAACCCGTAGGGTCTACACACTTAAGGTTCGATGACGCTAGGGTTATAAGGAAGATATGTATGTGATTACCTAATGCTGTTTGGAGTCCCGGATGAGATCCCGGACGTCACGAGGAGTTCCGGAATGGTCCGGAGGTGAACATTTATATATGGGAAGTTGTCATACGGTCACCGGAAAAGTTCGGGGGCATATCGGTATTGTCAGGGGCCACGGAGGGTTCCGAGGGTCCACCGGGAGGGGCCACCTCTCTCGGAGGGCCTCATGGGCCGTAGAGGAAAGGGAACCAGCCCTTGGAGGGCTGGGCGCATCCCCCCTTTGGGCCCATGCGCCTAGGGTTGGGGGGGGGAACCCTAAGGGGGGCTCCTCCCTTGCTTGGGGGGCAAGCCCCTCCCCCTTGCCCCCCCCCCCCCTCTAGATCTCATCTAGAGGGGTCGGCCCCCTTTCCCCTGCTCCCTATAAATAGAGGGGCGAGGGGAGGGCTGCGACACCACATCCAAGGCGCAGCCCCTCCCCTCCCCAACACCTCTCCTCCTCCGTTAAGAGCTTGGCGAAGCCCTGCCGGAGTACTGCCACTCCATCACCACCACGCCGTCATGATGCTGTTGGAGCTCTCTTCCTCAACCTCTCCCTCCTCCTTGCTGGATCAAGGCGCGGGAGACGTCTCCGCTCCGTACGTGTGTTGAACGCGGAGGTGCCGTCCGTTTGGCGCTAGGATCATCGGTGATTTGGATCACGGCGAGTGCGACTTCATCAACCCGTTCTCTTGAGCGCTTCGCTCATGATCTACAAGGGTATGTAGATGCACTCCTCTCTCTCTCTCGTTGCTAGATGACTCCATAGATTGATCTTGGTGATGCGTAAAAAATTTTAAATTTCTGCTACGATCCCCAACAGTGGCATCATGAGCTAGGTCTATGCGTAGTTTCTATGCACAAGTAGAACACAAGTTGTTGTGGGCGTCGATTTTGTCAATTTACTTGCCGTTACTAGTCTTATCTTGATTCGTGACAGCGTGGGATGAAGCGGCCCGGACGGACCTTACGTACACTTCGTGAGACAGGTTCCACCGGTGACATGCACTAGTTGCATAAGGTGGCTAGCGGGTGTTTGTCTCTCCCACTTTAGTCGGATCGGATTCGATGAAAAGGGTCCTTATGAAGGGTAAATAGAAATTGGCATATCACGTTGTGGTTTTGGCGTAGGTAAGAAACGTTCTTGCTAGATACCTATAGCAGGCACGTAAATATTTGCAACAACAATTAGAGGACGTCTAACTTGTTTTTGCAAATATGCCGTGTGATGTGATATATATGGCCAAAAGGATGTGATGAATGATATATATGTGATGTATGAGATTGATCATGTTCTTGTAATAGGAATCACGACTTGCATGTCGATGAGTATGACAACCGGCAGGAGCCGTAGGAGTTGTCTTAATTTATTGTATGACCTGCGTGTCAATGAATAACGCCATGTAATTACTTTACTTTATTGCTAAACCGTTAGCCATAATAGTAGAAGTAATAGTTGGCGAGACAACTTCATGAAGACACGATGATGGAGATCATGGTGTCATGCCGGTGACGATGATGATCATGGCGCCCCGAAGATGGAGATCAAAAGGAGCAAAATGATATTGGCCATATCATGTCACTATTTGATTGCATGTGATGTTTATCATGCTTTTGCATCTTATTTTCTTAAGAACGACGGTAGCATAAATAAGATGATCCCACATAATAATTTCAAGAAAGTGTTCCCCCTAACTGTGCGCCATTGCGAAGGTTCGTTGTTTCGGAGCACCACGTGATGATCGGGTGTGATAGATTCTAACGTTCAAATACAACGGGTAAAAGCCAGATTTACACACGCAATACACTTAGGTTGACTTGACGAGCCTAGCATGTACAGACATGGCCTCGAAACACAGAAGACCGAAAGGTCGAACATGAGTCGTATAGAAGATACGATCAACATGAAGATGTTCATCTATGATGACTAGTCCGTCTCACGTGATGATCGGATACGACCTAGTTGACTCGGATCATGTATCACTTAGATGACTAGAGGGATGTCTATCTGAGTGGGAGTTCATTAAATAATTTGATTAGATGAACTTAATTATCGTGAACTTAGTCTAAAACTTTTGCAAATATGTCTTGTAGATCAAATGGCCAACACTCATGTCAACCTCAACTTCAACGCATTCCTAGAGAAAACCAAGCTGAAAGACGATGGTAGCAACTATACAGACTGGGTCCGGAACTTGAGGATCATCCTCATAGCTGCCAAGAAACCATATGTCCTAGAAGCACCGCTAGGTGATGCACCCGCCTAAGTGAACCAAGACGTTATGAACGCTTGGCAGTCGCGTGTTGATGATTACTTCCTCGTCAGTGCGGCATGCTTTACAGCTTAGAACCGGGGCTCCAAAAATGTTTCGAGCAGCACGGAGCATATGAGATGTTCCAAGAGCTGAGAATGGTTTTCCAAGCTCATGCCCGGGTCGAGATATATGAAGTCTCCGACAAGTTATACAGTTGTAAGATGGAGGAAAATAGTTCCGTCAGCGAACACATACTCAAAATGTATGGGTTGCACAACCGCCTATCTCAGCTGGGAGTTAATCTCCCGGATGACGCGGTCGTTGACAGAATCCTTCAGTCGCTCCCACCAAGCTACAAGAGCTTTGTGATGAACTTCAATATGCAGGGGATGGATAAAACCATTCCTGAAGTATATTCAATGCTGAAATCAGTGGAGGTGGAAATCAAAAAGGAATATCAAGTGTTGATGGTGAATAAAACCACTAAGTTCAAGAAGGGCAAGGGTAAAAAGGGTTTCAAGAAAGACGGCAAGGGAGGTGCCGCGCCCGGCAAGCAAGCTGCCGGGAAGAAACCAAAGAATGAACCCAAGCCTGAGACTGAGTGTTTTTATTGCAAGGGAAGTGGTCACTGGAAACGGAACTGCCCCAAGTACTTAGCGGACAAGAAGGCTGGTAACACCAAAGGTATATGTGATATACATGTAATTGATGTGTAACTTACCAGTACTCGTAGTAGCTCCTAGGTATTTGATACCGGTGCGGTTGCTCATATTTGTAACTCAAAACAGGAGCTGCGGAAGCGGAGACTGGCGAAGGACGAGGTGACGATGCGCGTCGGGAATGGTTCCAAGGTCGATATGATCGCCGTCGGCACGTTAACTCTACATTTACCTATGGGATTAGTTTTAAACCTCAATAATTGTTATTTAGTGCCAGCTTTGAGCATGAGCATTGTATCTGGATCTCGTTTAATACGATATGGCTACTCATTTAAATCCAAGAATAATGGTTGTTCTATTTATATGAAAGATATGTTTTATGGTCATGCCCCGCTGGTCAATGGTTTATTCTTAATGAATCTTGAACGTGATGTTACACATATTCATAGTGTGAATACCAAAAGACGTAAGGTTGATAATGATAGTCCCACATACTTGTGGCACTGCCGCCTTGGTCACATTGGTGTCAAACGCATGAGGAAGCTCCATGCAGATGGACTTTTGGAGTCTCTTGATTACGAATCATTTGACACGTGCGAACCGTGCCTCATGGGTAAAATGACCAAGACTCCGTTCTCTGGAACAATGGAGCGAGCAACCAACTTATTGGAAATCATACATACTGATGTGTGCGGTCCAATGAGCACTAGTAGAAAAAGGGTCAAACGTGAAGCACATTAGTGCCGGTTTGTATTAGAGCCGGCACAAATGTATACATTAGTGCCGGTTCCAACGGCTAGCCGGGTCGCTCTCATTAGTACCGGTTCGTGGCTAGCCTTTAGCACCGGTTAGTGCCCGAACCGGTACTAATGAGGTGGTGGCAGGATGTTGTCGGTCTGGGCCCCTCCGGCACCTTTAGTACCGGTTAGTGCCACGAACCGGTACTATAGGTCCTCCTGCATATAAACCCTTCGTCCAGCTCGCTCTGTTCTTCCCCTTTCCCTCTCCTCTCCTCTCTGTTCTTCCTCTTCTCCCCTCGAGCTCATCACACATTTTGCCCAAAATTTGTCAAGATTTGAAGGCCCCATCCATTCAAGTGATCACAAAGGTTAGCAACTTTGTCCTTTCATCTCTCATTGCTAGATTAGCTCTTGCAATGCTTTATATAGTTATTAATTTGTGAGTTTAGTAGTTTGGGAGGAAATATATATATGTGCTAGTATTTGATTTATATGCAATTTGAGGTCAAAATAACACTTAGTTTGCATATGTAGGTGTGGTTTACTTAGTGCCTTCTAAATCTCTGTCGTAACCACCGTCGATCGCCCTTTTACCGTCCCGTCATGGCACCACCTTGTGGTGAGCCTCTTGTTCATGAAATATTATATAAAAATTGATGTTTGTGTGATTTGGATATATAGTTACTCGTATAATAATTATCTTACCCGTCGTTGTTTTTTATACATAGTGCCATGGTTTTGATATCCGTCCCGTCGCCCTCGTCCTTGTTATGATTCGGATGTGGTATATTCTCTTTTAAAACTATTTGTTGCATTTCGTGTTTATGACAAATTATGCCCATCAAGTTGACATAGATATTTTTATCTAGGAGGTATGTGAACGGAAATTCCAACCGACCCTATTGTCGAGAGGTTAAATTTAGTTGAAAGAGAAAACGAGTACTTGAAAGAAA
>JAHIAM010006238.1:0-38017 GCA_021605205.1 Aegilops longissima | reverse complement strand
GGATCATCAAACTCCGAGGGTTTCAAACCCGAAACATCGAATCATACGATGGCACAACAGATCCGCGGTATGGATCGAGGATTATCTCCTTCATATCCACATGGCCCGGGTGATGATCTACACGCCATCAAATACCTCCCACTCAAGCTTAAAGGACCAGCTCGGCATTGGCTTAACAGCTTGCCAACAGAGTCAATTGGTTGTTGGGAGGACCTCGAAGCCGCATTCTCGACAATTTCCGTGGCACCTATGAAGCATACCACGACGCCATGACCTAAGCCACATAATTCAGCAGCCAGAGGAATCGCCGACAATTCTGGACACGGTTCCTAACTAAGAAAAATCAAATAGTCGATCGTCCGGACGCAGAGGCCCTCGCAGCCTTCAAACATAATATCCGTAACTAATGGCTTGCCCGCACCTTGGACAGAAAAGCCAAATCCATGGCAGCCCTCACCACACTCATGACCCGCTTTTGCAGGAGAAGACAACTGCTAGCTCGTAGTAATAACATGACCAAGAGCCCCGTAATTGGATACCAAGGACAGCAATGGCGGTCGCTACGCAACAAGCACAAGCGCCGCATTAACGGCGATAATGCCGAGGATACGGCAGTTAATGTCGGATTCAGAGGCTCTAAACCCGTCACGGAAAATTCATTTAAAAGAAATATTCGGCCCGCCCAGCTTTGGACCGAATACTCGATCGCTCGGCGATACACGGCACTTCGAAAACTAGCCAACCACACCAACAGGATTGTTGGGTGTTCAAGCAGCAGCAAGTTAAATGCCAAACAAAGGACAAGGGGCTGCATAGCGATGACGAGGAGGAGCCCTGCCGCCGAACAATAGGGGAAAGAAGGGCTTCCCACAAGTGCGGACGGTGAACATGATATACGCAACCCACATACCCAAAAGGGAGCGGAAGCGGCACTCGTGGACGATATGCGTGGAGCCACGCCCAAAGTTCAACCCATGGTCCTCCCGCCCATCACTTTTGATCAAGGGACCACCCCACTAGCATCCGCCATGGCGGATTCGCCGCATTGGTTCTAGACCCAATCATTGACGGATTTCACCTCACTAGAGTCCTTATGGACGGCGCAAGACTAACCTGTTTTATCAGATACAAAGGCAAAAATGGGCATAGATCCCTCAAGGATTAAACCCACAAAGACGACCTTTAAAGGTGTCATACCAGGTGTAGAGGCCAACTGCAGGCTCGCTACACTTGAGGTGGTCTTCGGATCCCGGATAATTTCCAGCGAGGAGTTAATCTTCGACATAGTCCCGCTCCGCAGCTGGCTACCACGCGATCGCTCGCATTTAACCGATTTGCAAAGTTCAATGCGGTGCCGCACCACGCATACCTCAAGCTCAAGATGCCATGCCCTCGAGGAGTCATTACGGTCAATGGAAACACCGAACGCTCTCCGAACGGAGGAGCATACGGCGCTTCGCGGCGGAAGTACATAGTAGCCTTCAAGGCAATTCTCGAGTCCGCTATTAAACGTCCGGACACCGCCAAGCGCCCGGAGTAACCTACAACAAGACCGCCTGCACGCTCCGAGCATGTAGCAATGCGCCCCAACCCCAAGACTCGAAATTGCGAAACCAGTACTATGCGCATATAATTACGCCCGGAAATACCATGGGCATAGGGGAGGGCACGACCACGGATGCCCAAATGCGGCTCAACCGCACTAGGGGCTCCCGATTTTGTCATTCTTTTTTCTTACTTTCGGACTCCACTCCGAAGGCCTATCCGCAAGACAATCGCCAACACACGATGCAACAGCCAAGGAGGCGTAGCTACATCGAATGTCAAGGTGGTCTCTATAACGAGCTAAATAATTGTCTTACATACCATCTTGCAGCTCGCCTTGGTGGGGACATGTCAAATAGTCCCATCTCTTGCTTATCGCACTATTTGTATCGCTCGCTTACGCAGCCTTTTGAATAAACAATACATAGCTTTTGTCTATTATTGCATTCCTTTTATGTGAATATGTTCAGTTATGACATTATGCAACCGCACACTTTGGTACGGCCAATACACCTGGGGCTTAAGTACCCGAATATGGTGTGAGAAGTCCAACACTCTCACGAAAAGCGGCACCTCAACTTATAGCATTATATGCATCAGCTCAATCATGTCTTGGGTAGTTGGGTTTGCCCGGCTCCCATGTTTTGGTACCTACGCCGCTATATCGGCTAAGGTAGCGCTGGGAGAACTACTACGATTGTGCCTGTGAGCTGGATTAAGCACCTCAAGAGAGAAAGCTAAACTGACCGTCATGATAGGGCGAGAGCTGGTCGCTGTTCGAGAGGTTTCGAGTCCCTAAAGACTTATGCCGCTTAGAGCGAGGAGTCGGCTTTGTCCGCCTAGGCGTGATAGCGCCTCAACTCGGTCTTCCGAATACTAGGGCTTTGGCCAAATTTAAAATTATAAAATTCTATGGCTAAGTGAGAGTGATAAAGCATTATAGTCCGATTGCCTTGTTCACAGTCCGAGCGCCCCTCAAGGACCCAAGAATGGGAACAAGAGCGCCAGTTTATCCCGAACACCCCAAGACTCGTGGCATGGGGGCGAAGCCAACGACTCGCCATCTCTCGATTTAATACACGGCCGCACGTATGTAATATTTTAAATTCAAAAGCGTTGTTTAGCGATATGAACAAGTTTTCAGCACGTGATAACATGAGCGAGTTTACTCATAAATTACATCCTTGGAACATTCTATCCGCCACAAGGCGGCACCTTCAGACGCCTCATAATACATCTCGGGTTGCGATGTCCTTGCCCTCTGGTGGCCCATCCGCACCAGCTTCTCAAGATCCATCTTGCCCAAGGCACTTTAACACGGGCAAGGGCCCTCACGAGCGCCTTTGATGCATACAGAGCGCTTGATGACTTCAAGTCGTGGACAGCATCCGCCACGCCTCACCAGCCCAAAGTAGCTCCTGTGCATGACCTCCCTGTGCCATAGCCGGACTATAAGGTTCTTCATGGCCTGTTCGCCACCTTATGGAGCCTGACCAGCTGCTTCAGCTGGTCGCTCAAGGGCACTGGTGTCCGCCTCAAAGATATCGAGACAGAACACCTTCTCCGCCGAGCTGAGCCGCCTGGCCTACACCAGCCTCCTCTCAAGTAATGTTGTCCTTGACAATAAGATTGAGCCATCGAGCCCGATGGCTACTTGCATACGAGGAACTCTCAATGAAAGCACCAATGTAGGTTTCAAACCCGCGGATCTCGTAGGGGGTCCCGATCTGTGTCGTCAAGGCTGATGGTAACAGAAGGAAGGGACACAGATGTTTACCCAGGTTCGGCCTCTCGATGGAGGTAAAACCCAGTTCCTGCTTGATTAATATTGATGATATGGGTAGTACAAGAGTAGATCTACCACAAGATCGAGAGGCTAAACCCTAAGAGCTAGCCTATGATGGTATGAATGTAATTGTGATCGGCCTCTAAGGAACAACCTCTCCGTTTATATAGGCACCGGAGAGGGCTAGGTTTACACGAGTCGACATAAGGAAGGAAATATAATATCCGGATCGCCAAGCTTGCCTTCCACGCCAAGGAAAGTCTCTCCACACGGGTCAAGTCTTGAGTCTTGTATCTTCACGCTCAATAGTCCGGACGTTGTACACAATCCGCTGTCCAATACCCCTAATCCAGACTCTCGCCCTCGCCGGAATTCTCCATCGCCTCGCCGCCTCCTACAAGTCTCTCCTCCGCTTTATATAGTCTTGACACCGTCCTGTCAAAACCAGAGCTACCGGAGTTCGCAGCAGCCGCCGCGAACGCCTCGCTGGAGTTGCCGCCCACCGAAGCCACCGCCATCGCCTCGCCTTCCACCTGGCTACTCCCGACCGACGCCACCCACTCAACTCACCGCCAGGACGCCACCGCCGAAGACCCACGAGCCGCCGCCTGCCGACGCCAGCCGCCGCCGTTTTCCTCAAGTAACTCCACGCCAGTAACCACCGCCTTCTCCTCATCTGGTAGATCTAGGATCGACGTTCGTATTAGACTAGATTTGTTTATTTTTATTTTTATTTTGAACCGATATGCTCTAAATAGCTAACATTCACTAGTTAAATCAGAGTGGACGAATTCATCGCTATGCTTCAGAGCTAAAGTTCGCTCGAAAGGATTTTTCTTTTTTATTTTAGATTTCAGCCGTGATCCATCGTGAATATTATACTTATGTATTAGTCCCTATACTTCAATCTATCACAACTTTTTACTCATTTATCCAAATTCAACAAACCAACGCCCACTTCTTCATTTAGGACCCTCTATCTAGTAAAACAACTTAAACATGTTTTTGAAAATTTAAATTTTGAATTAGAACAGATTTGTATTCAAACTTCGCTAACTGCAACTTTGAGTTTCAGAGTTCGCTTGAGTTGATTCTTTTGCTAATCGGGCTCGCGGACGAACTTTTCGATAAGGCCAAATCCAATTAATTTTGGCACTGTTAGAAATTGTTTTCTGTTGCAAGAGTTATTTGTTTGGTTTTGAAGTTTTCCTAATTGTTTTGTTCGCTCCGATCTTTTGAGTGATTGCTTATGTGTGGTTACTATTGCTTGCTTATTATAGATTGACCGGAGTGTGACGTAGAACTAAGAGTGTTGAGTGTAATCATCTTCATCAACAGTACATGCAAGTTCACACTTTGATCATATCCCTGCTATACCTAGTTTTTATGCATTAGTTTCAACCCTCAAACATTGCATGAGTAGGATTGATAACATGTGGGTTTTGGAAGAAGTTGATGAGGTAGGAACCTATTGTCTTATTCAAACCTTGGGAGTTACTACTACGTTATGCTTATACTGCCTCGCTATGCTCAGAGACGTGTTTGTTTGGAGGATTCATGACAGATGTGAGAGTTATTATTAATGGTTAACTTAAGGTGGCTACTTTAATACATATCTGGTGGAATGGTAGGGCACCGAGCACCAGTGGTTTGACTGGCACCGGGGAACCCAAGGTTGCCTAAGTGATCCCGAAGGACCTGTGATCACCCTATGGAATGCCACCCAGGCTCAAAGGATCATAAGATTGTTCATGCTAGAAACTTCCGTCAGTGCCACAAGCTATTATGGGCTCTAGCATAGTTGAGTATGTTGCATGAATTCCTTCCAGCAGAAGGCAGCGATGTAGGGAGTGTAGGTTGGTATCCGCTTCACCGGGTTAGAGAGGAATGCTCTCAAACACTGTGTTAATCGTGATTCCAGACTAATCAATATGGACATCTTGAGTATCTAGTTCTTGGATTATCATGTTGATCTCATTATTCTATATATTAAATTTGTTGGGTACTTAACTTTTAATTGGGGTTGAGATGGGGTTTACCATTCTCAATGTTTTCAACCAACTTTGTAGTTAAATAAAATGTATTCCTTTGCAAGAGGGAAAATTGGCTCAAGAAAACATTATAACCATAGAGCTTTTTCCACCAGCCATATATGAATGTAGTGATAGCTATTATTCATCATTATCCTATGGTGTGAATTTGCCAAGACATTCAATGTACCGATTCTTTGTGGCTGCAACGCCTCATGTTAGTGATTCTTATGACGAGTAAGGATACGTTAGGGTTATGATTTCTACACTCAACTTTGCTGTTGGTGTTGATGGGAATCCACAACCTTGTTACTTCCGCTATTTGGATTGAGGTAATAGTATTTACGTTATGTTATACATGTGATTTACCTCTATTATAAATCCTCGAGTAATGTGTGTCAAAGATACCATCCAGTGGATGACACTTGCCACAGACTTGACCGTCTCGAGATCGGTCGCTACAAGATGGTATCGTGAGCACATGTTGACTATAGGACGTGACACTTAGAAACCGCAAACCCATAGGAAAGATTTTCTATAATTTCTTTTCAAATAGGATCTTTACCTCTCTTCTATTCTCGAGCTTATTCAAATATTCCCTTTAGTGAGACCATACCCCTTTTCCTTTGACCACACCTAAGATTCAAATCTGATGAGACCACCAAGAAGTACAAGATATCGCATAACTAAGACCAATTGAATGAAGAGGATTTTACCATACATTATGATAATGGAAACGATAACTATTGAAGACTCAAGACTAGGAGAATTAGAGGTTCAAGAATTCCTAGGTTTTTATGACCTAGGAAGGCTACCTTATGGAACTTGGCAGACTATGGAAGTTATCAATACCCAGATCAAGGTGTATCAAGAAAGACCGAGCATGGAGAGTTAAAACCTCAAAATTTTGACAGAAAACCCTAAAGTGAGAGATATCAACTATGGAATGATAGCTCATGGAAATGACAAGATCAAACACTGCTATCCATGATGTCATCGTTCACGATGCTATTGTCACCTACTGAGTTAAGCATGCATTTCACGAAGGATTGGATGGTAGAAGGTGATGGAGCATCCGCTGCCAGTAGGATGCAGTTTTAACCTTAGTGGTGTATCGTCAGATCCGAGAATTACATCAAGAAGTTTAAGATGGACCTGCGGGAAGTCATATTTGACGAGAAAGTATTATGTGAAGAACTCAGACCCGTGTTTTAAAGTAGCCAAGTCAAGGAGCAAAACCTCGAGATACAGAGATTCGTCAGAACTCAAGGACAAGAAGACCATGGTTCATGCCAAGGATGTTGAAACAGTGGTTGGAACGAATCTTAAATATTGAAGGACGCCCACAAGAGACTTTGCATCAACAAAGATGATCTTGCAAAGAACTTGAGAAGGTCAAGCACCATCGTATAAGCCATCGAAGACATGAACAAGACTTGAAGAGTTTGGCGACGCTGAAGATTTGTTGACTTTAGAAGACCAAACCCCTATTATACTCAAGTAGATGCGCCTGCCAGAGTGTCACTTGTTTGATGTTTTTCCCATAACCACAAATAAAATCTGTCTTTTCAAAACTTTTGTTTGTATTTTGTGCATCCCTCTCGATATCTCTTATCCCACCCAAACCTATGGACCAAATAGAGGATGAATGGAGATGAGCTTATATTTTTGGATCGATGAGTCAATTGGAGATGGACCAATGGTTTCTAACATGGAGGACCACATGGAGGATAACACTATAGCCGTAAAGGATATAACCCAAGATACTTCTGCTTTGAAAGAGGTGCTCCTACATGGTGGAGGATGTACCAAAGCATCAATGGATGGCAAGGAGTAACCACTTGAAAGAATTTTAGTTGACTCCGCTAAAGTCTCGCTTGTGTCCTTGTTGAAGCCTTATGGTAATGATATGAAGAAACCTTGTGCATGCAAGCCTTGTGAGAAATAGACACAAAACCATAAAGAACCCTGCATTTAATACACTCATAAGCAGAGGATTACCAAAGGAGTTAGCCGAGGATCTCGTGGAGCTTGCTGAGATAGTCCCAGGTTTCTGGCTGCAAATAATGGAGGTTCAATCAACCTTAGTGGGAAAGATTCTAGAAGCTCAAAAGGTTGACAAAGAGATGGCTGGGATAAAGGAGAAAATGAGCAAAGGAAAAGCCAAAGGTTTTCGTGGAGGATGAGCATGAGACCTTATGGTTTGAGCTCATGTATATGTGCCCAATAATGAAGAGATCAGTAGTTAATACTCAGAGGCTCATGACTCACCATACTGATTCACCCCGGAAACACCAAGATGTATTGATTGAAGGAGCGCTTCGTGGACTCGGTATGAAGAAGGAGATTGCCGGTATGAAGCGGTATGTGAGGTAGCAAGAAGGTAACATCGTGGCCATCAGATTACCGCAGCTCATGCCGACACCGAATGGAAGTGGGACAAGCTTGGCATGGATTATCGGATTGCCCGAGGACCCGATCGATATAGATTCTATCCGGCAAGAGTTGCACGCTTGACCAAAGTAGCTCACTTTATACCAGTGAAAACCACCTATAAGTGCTAAGTTGGCCAAGATATATATGACCAGGATCGATGTCTCCGATGGAGTTCCGAGGACCATCATATCGTATAGAGGAACACAGCCATCTCAAAGTTTTGGAATCAGGGTCACACTAGACTTTGGATACTAGGCTAGAGTTCAAGATGCCTTTCATCCGCGGCATGATGGATATACTGAGAGAGTCAATCAGATTCGGAGGACATTGAGAGTGTGCGCTTAGATTATGGATCTAGTAGGATGATAATCTACCTTACGCAGTTCTCATACAACAATAGTTACCAAGCCGCTTGAACATGGCCCCTTTTGAAGCTTTGTATGGGAGAAGGAGCCATACATCGCTGATGGGATGAAGTTGAGACCGTTAGTTGTTTGGACCAATTGTGATCAAGGAGTCAAGAGAATGTTAAGTTGATTCAGATAGACTTAAGGTAGCTCACCAGTGTAAGAGTTACGCA
Organism: Aegilops longissima; assembly: GCA_021605205.1. NCBI lineage: Eukaryota > Viridiplantae > Streptophyta > Magnoliopsida > Poales > Poaceae > Aegilops > Aegilops longissima. Next base: position 29,640 of record JAHIAM010006238.1, on the reverse strand, counting down.
GACTAAAAACGCAAGGAGGTAGTCTATGAATTGGAGATAGAGCATGTCTTGTGTGTCCCTCTCGCGAGGAGTTAAACGATTTGGAGTTATGGAAAGTTAGCTTAGATTTGTGGGACCATACAAAGTTTTGGAGCGTATGGGAGAAGTGGCCAACAAGTTGGAGTCACATGGGATCTGTCGAGTTCGTGATGTGTTTCACGCTTTCCCAGCTTGAAGAAGTGCTAGAGATGGCCAATATTCCTCAGAAGGACGCTTGACCTTGGAAAGGATAATAATGTTCCATGAAGTGGAGTATGGACTTCATAAGTATAAGTTTTTATCTCGGTATGTGGGATATCCCACAAGGACGAAGATATGAATTACTATTGGATATAAAGGAGGTATGATGTTGGAAATATGGATCAAGGGAAATTCCATGATGAGTCTGAGTAATCATGTCCTAGTTTGGTGCCAATAGAAGGAAGGGAGACAATACAATTGGATGGATTTTAAGTATGCTAGGAAGCTGGAGGTGGATGTTGATTAGAGATCCGTTGCCGATGATGAGTTAAAGGTTTGCAAGTGATGAGATGGGCTATAACCCACGTGCCCCAGATCTGCCAAGAAGCAAGCACACTTTCTGTCAAGGAAAACCCCGAAGAAGTTACGATTTTATCGATAGACGCATCTTATAGGAGTAACGCAAAACCCGAGAGTTGTGAAGGAATGATACATGTTCATTTGGCTTGCATCAATGGATTTATCCAACTCGGTTTTTGGACAAGAGAAATTCTGCAATGCTTGTGAGGATGACCGATTGTTAGTATGAGATTCACTAAACCATATACAAGGTAGTGATTTGGGTGTGGGATGGGTTGATCACCATAACGACTTACTCTTATTATTCTCCTGCTATATGGGATTGTAATCTGAGTAACTTACCTATAGTAGAGAGACGATGATCTAAACCTTGTTTAAACCTTAGAATGGTATAAGAATTTTTCCCCTTTTACAAGGCAGATTTTGCCAACCATAGGTTATACGGTGAGGATCAACCAAACCCATTTCCTCGTAGGAGAAACCCTAAATTGTTGACCACCATGAGATATCGATAGTTAGTTAGTATTGGCGCCGCATCTGCACCTAAGAAGACCCAATCTTGGAATAACTTTTACCAAGAGGAAAGGATGTATCAATTGAGGAAAAGGTTATGCCGCACCGGAAAAGTCGAGAAGGAATTATAATCAAGATCCGAGAAGACCAACCTGCCAAGAATAAGGATGGAGTATAGGAGTATTGATGGGACCGTAAAATGTTTCTAAGGGTGGTAGCACCCTGCACCTCGTGATGATCGATGGATTTTGAGAACACCTCCAAACCTAACCTATTTCTTTCTAGTTTCTCCGAATCTCGAGGACTAGATTCATTTTAAGGGTAGGTTTAACATCCCAAAATTCTAAATTTTGGAATGTTATATTAAATAGATAGATTTGATTGATTGTGTGAACTGAGTGAAATTCAAACTTTTTGAAAGTTAAATGAGAGGAATAAAAGGATTTTCCCAAACTTTATTTTTTCATTTACGATCTTCGTGAATTCAAATTCTTTTCAAATACAAAACCCTAGAGAGAAGATGACATGACTTCTTCCATTTAAATAAATGAAAAGGGTGTTTGAAAATATTTGAATTCCATTTGAAATATTTTTCCAACTCGGAAACTTTATGCAACTCAATGATTTTCACGAGAAAAGATAAAATGACTTCTTCAAAACATATGAAATATGAGTTGGGAGTTTCAAAGAAACTCAAATTTAAAATCCATTTGAAATTATTTTTCAATTTGGGTTATTTGAGTTTTATTCAAATTATTTTTTCCAAAAATCAAATATAGGGAAATTAGGGTAAAATGATTCCCTACAATAAAAATTGGAGAAAAATTAATTTGAAATCATTTTGGTATTTTTAAATGATTTTAGTGGGTTTTATTGAATCATTAGCATTGTTTGATTTATTCAAATTTTGTAGATTTTATTTAAAGTTATAAAATGTTCATGTTGTAGAAAATTGTTTTCGAAATTTTGATATATTATATGCTATATAATATTTATTTATTTATTTATTTTGTTTTAGTTACTTTTAGTTTGTCTGTGTTTAAAAAATGTTTTTTTTAAAAAGTAGGTCAAGCTCACCGAGTCGCCGGCCTAGCTAGAGGTCGAGCCAACCCAGTAAGCCACTCCTCTCAAGGCAGGCTGCAAAGAAGCCGCGCCTAGTGCCCACCTCCTGGGCCGTCTCGACCTCGGCTCGGAGACCAATTCCAAAGACGCCATCATGGCATCGCTGTCTCCCTGGACTTCTCCACCGCCTCGCCTCCTCCTCCAAGTCTCCTCCTCCCTTTATATAGCCCGACCCCGGCCCTGCTTCTCGAAACCAGAGCCACGGAGTCCGTGAGCCGCGCACGCCTCGCTGAGTTGCCGCCCCGAAGCTTCACCGCCATCGCCTCGCTTCCACCCTTCACTCCGACGACGCCACCACTCTCCACGCCTCATCGCTGCGCCGAGCCGCTTCGACGCCGAGTGGCCATTGCCGACGCCGAGTCAGCCGGTGCCTCCGTCGAATCACCGCTTTCTCCTCATCCATTAGATCTAGGATCGACGGTTCATATTAGACTAGGATTTGTTTTTTATTTTATTTTGAACCAGATGTTTCAATAGAAGCTGTCATCAAATCTCTCTGAAAATGAAAAGTTTAACGCTCGCTCGAAAGGATTTTTTTGTTTTAGATTTCGCTGTGACCCATCCGTGAATATTATATTTATAGATTAGTCCATGTACTTCAATCTATCACAACTTTTTACTGCTTATCCAAACTCAACGAAACTAACACCCACTTTTGTTATGATCCCTCTATCCATTAAACGACTTAAATATGTTTTTGAAAATTTTAAAATTTAAATTAGAACAGATTTTGTATTCATTTATCCATAACTTGAGTTTCAGAGTCTGCTTGAGTTGATTCTTTTGCAAATCAAGCTTGTGACCTAAAAATTCTGATAAGGCCAAATTCCTTTAATTTTGGTACTGTTAGAAACTTTTTATGTTGCAAGAGTTATCTACTTGGTTTTGAAGTTTTCCTAATTGTTTTCTTCGCTCGCTCCGATCTTTTGAGTGATTGCTTATGTGTGGTTACTATTGCTTGCTTACTATAGATTGACCGGAGTGACGAGTAGAACTAAGAGTTTTGAGGTGAATCATCTTCATCAACAACAGCAAGTTCACACTTTGATCATATCCCTTCATACCCGCTTATGCATTAGTTTCAACCTCAAACATTGCATGAGTAGGATTGATAACATGTGGGTTTTGGGAAGTGGTTGATGAGGTAGGAACTATTGTCTTATTCAAACCTTGGGAGTTACTACTATGTTATGCTTTATAATCGCTATGCTCAGAGACGTGGTTTGGTTTTAGTGATTCATGATAGATGTGAGAGTTATTATGAACGGTTAACTTAAGGTGGCTACTTTAATACACATCCTGGTGGAATGGTAGGGCACCTCGAACACCCAAAGGTTTGTCGGGCACTGGAGAACCCAGCTTCTTTCAAGGATCCTGAGGACCTGTGATCACCCATGGAATGCCACCCAGCTCAAAGGGATCATAAGATTGTTCATGCTAGAAACTTCCGTGTGCAGCCACAAGCTATTATGGGCTCTAGCATAGTTGAGTATGTTGCATGACCTCTTCAAGTGGTAGGCTAGCGATGTAGGGGATGTAGGTTGGCACTGCTTCACCCGGGTTAGAGTTAATGCTTCAAAGATCGTGTCTCTGGCCATCCGCTTATCAAACACCATGGTGCTAGAAATCCAACGAGGAGATCGAGTCTTGTGGGGAAAAGAAACCTCTCGCAGAGTGTACAAACTAATCATGATTAGCCGTGTCCCCGATTATGGACATCTTGAGTATCTAGTTCTTGGATTATCATGTTGATCTCATCACTCTATATATTAAATTTGTTGGGTTGTTAACTTTTAATTGGGGATCGATGGGGTTTACCATTCTCAATGTTTTCAACCAACTTTGTAGTTAAATAAAATGTATTCCTTTGTAGTAGGAAAATTGGCTTTCGCAAAACATTATAAACCGTAGAGCTTTTCCACTAGCCATATATGCATGTAGTGATAGCTATTATTCATCATTATCCTATAGTGAATTTGCCAAGACATTCAATAACGACCTTTGTGGCTGCAACGCCTCATGTTGCGGATTCACGATGAGTAAGTGATATGTTAGGTTACGATTTCTACACTCAACTTTTGCTGCTGGTGTTGATGGGAATCCACAACCTTGTTACTTCCGCTATTTGGATTGAGGTAATAGTATTTACGCTATGTTATACATGTGATTTACCTCTGTTATAAATCCTCGAGTACTATGTGTCAAAGATACCGATCGAGGTATGACACTTAAGCACGTAGACTTGACCGTCCTGAGGTCGGTCGCTACAATTGCCTAACTCCTGTTTTAATCCGATCTTTCTTATACTCTTTATAACCTTTGTCGATTTTTACAGTATGGCGATCCATTCTCGAAGAGGAAACCACAGATAAACCGCCAAGACACTCACCCCAAGACCAAGGTTACCAAGAAGCCTGCCAAGAAGAAACCGCCGAGTCCACCGAGTTGAACATTGATGATGATCTTGATAACCCAATCGAGGTAGAACTTGATTCTCTTGGCTTTTTTCATACACCATAGATATGACCATTATCGTGGATGACACCGAGGCTAGCCATGCCGGGTGACGAGAGGTAATTATTCTTCTCCGTTCAGATCCTCTCGCCAACACGTAAAACCCGGCTACAAAACCGTAAAGTAATATTTCACACCTCTAGCTAATTTGGATCCAAACTTTCTTTGAAGAAACAACAACACTAAGCTCGCCATTACACAAACCCGCTTAGTGGCCAAAGGTTACTTCCTTTCCAGCCATCAACACACGGTTCGTAAACACCGCCAGAGGTCTTTACACTTCTCATATGTTATCCCAAGGTAGGTTATTTCCGATATCCTCTTAATCCGCCCTCGATTCAAATTATCAAGGAACTTCCCATTCTTCCTCTCATGTCAATAAGGACACAAATTCCAACCCTTAAAACAGTTCCCGGTAAGCATATTAATCGAATCTTTCATATCTTATACTTGATCTCAGATATTGACCTGATGTACCTTGTATTATTTTCGTACAAAGCCAGCCAAAGAAAAGGCTAAGGTGAATAAACCGATCGATGACCCTATTCCTTCCAACCGGAAGGACCCCCAACCATATAATCCAATGCTGATAATATCTCGATGATTCGCACTAAGATGAAGAAACTGAAGTTTAACATATGGAATTGATCTCGACGGTCATGCCTATAACTCCGCCAAGCCCAAATAAAGCTGCTGATGACAAAACTACGATGTTGTAGCACGCCTTGGTTTCACATCTCCGCAACCCCATTGCTTTCATCCAAACACAAAGGCTAAGGAAGAAATCTCTCGCTGTTGACAAGGGCAAGTGGAAAGTTAATTTGGAAAGCTATGCTCACCTCGCGTTTAAGATATTCATTCTGGTTTTTGAACCGCTTGTACACAAGCCGTGACTACAAAGCCGCTTAGTGAGCATGATAAAGGAGCGATATGAAGTAAATATTGTTAACTCAGAAGTATTCTTCCTTTGTGATCGGTTTTTAGAATATCAACTCCAGAGCTCCTAAGGGCCGCTTTATAATACCAATACAAACCGGACTTGTAAAATAAACATACGCCAACTTTGCCTGTAGCTCCCTAAGGGTCGGTTTATCTTTTAAGATGAACCAGAACTTTTAGAATAATCCTTCAATTTCACCACAGAGTTCCTATGGGCCGGTTTATCTTTAAAATGAACTGGACTGTTATGTCAGAAAGCTCAAAATTTTGTTGAATACCTTGTAAACCGATGACCGATGGAAGAAAAATCCATAGCTTTAACTTGAGTAACATTGATTAGCCCCCAAGTGCCAAGAATAATACTTGTATTGAGCTTGGGACTTGTAAAATTGTTGATAAGAAGGCATTAGCCTCAAGTGCCAAGTGTATAACTTGTTATGTGCTTGGGACTTCAAATATGTTCTGTCAACTCATAAATTGCATGTCTCTTTGCGCCGAGCAGCAAAAGAATCTCAAATCGCCACCTTGTGGTCGTGGTTCGAGTCCCATGGGGGCGCCAAATCGTCGTGGAATTGTCACTGCAGATGTCCTAGTGTGGGGACTTAGTCGGAGCCATCACATCAAGATTAGCTTAAATGGGTTAAACAAGACAAAGGACACGGGAATTTATACTGGTTCAACCTTTATGTGAAGGTAAAGGCCTAATCCAATTTGAGGTGGTATTGTTAGGGTTTCGATGACCGTGAGTTAATACGCTTAACCTGGCTCGACTGTTGTTTCTTGTCTAAATCGCCGCCGGGTCGCACTTTATAAACACAAAGTTGACGCCGGTCGGTTTACATAATCCCCGACCTGCCATAAACGTGTCCGGCCAGATTCACTTTTCCTATCTTAAAAACAAGTCATATGCCCATGGTGGTTTATGCTCAGGCCTTAACCTGCCTCTGGGCCTTCCTATTAAGTCTCCTCCATAAAGCACCATCTTCCATGTCTTCATGGTTTCAACATCGGTAAATTACTATGAGTATAACCCGCCCTCCTGGCGCTTATACCAATAGTTATATCCCCAATAGTAACCCCGCCCAAATCGCCAACGAACAAAATCTTCCGCCAGAGAGAGTGATATATCTGTGTTCGCACACAAGTCCAATCTCTAATGGACGCTGCCGAAACAAGAATAGTGTTTGACAAATGTCGCCAAGATATGAATGGTTTGAAACCCGACTATCACCATTTGCTTCGTTGTTCAAGAGCAATGGCGGAAAAGGGAAGGTCATGCTGCTTCCATCGATTCTACAGCTCAAACATTAGCACCGTGTCAAATGATATATGCTTTTACATCCATGGTGCTTTTATCCGCATGAATGTAAACTTTAGCCAACAGCCTTTTGTTGTATGGCTGGAATTTATTTTGTTGTTATACAACATTTATCATGCTGCCAAAGGCTCTAGAAATTACGATGCTATTTTTCTATTTTTCTATCGTATGCCAAAGGCTCTATCTTAGTAATGTATTTAGTCAAAGCTTCAGAGGAGCCCAACATGCCAACATTCCTTAGGCCCATTCCAATTGGTCTAAAACGATTATGGTCTATAATTTGCATGTAGCCCACTAAAAATATCCGGCCTAAATCAGTATAAGCTTCATATTTTTGGTAGGCCTATGCCCCTAGTGGCCTTTTAACATGCTTAAAGATAATTTGTCCCTCAATACATTAGGTTGTTAACATGTGTAAATATCTCAAGCCCATGAACAACATGGGCCTCTAATAGGGTGAAAGTGAGATTGGGCCCTTTGTGCTAAATAGCCCATCGGGTCATTAGGTGTCGAAATGTATCTCAGCTGTGGTGGCCCATTTACAATGCGATCGCTCGAGGCCAAAATTCAGACGATAAATGCTACGACCTACTACACGCCTTTAACAGCCGGAAGTTCAGCCGGGCTTGATTAGTATCGCTTATATGGGCCGTAATAGGCACGATGTGACATTAGGCCACATATGGCCCATGGATTTCATCCGACGCATGCCAAAAATCACAATAGGTCGAAGTGGCCCAAATTCACAAGGGCCTCTAATAGGCCGTAATGTCGACATGGCGTAATATCACCCAAATCCTTCATGGTCGTTATGGGTCGAAGTTTCAATGGCCAATAAATGGGCCCAAATGAAGGTGACCTTAATATCGAAACACACCGGGCCGTAATTCGTCCAAATACTTAGCATCGTTAACGGCCGTATGACCATGGGCCACGGCGATAACAAGTTTAGAATGGGCCGCTGACGGGCCAATTTGATAATAGTCGCGGGACTTAACCTAATGGGCCATCTGCAAGCAGGCCGCTAATGGGCCACCGCTAATTTTGACCCGCCAGCCTTTTTAAACTAAATGGCCATTGTTGGCCTTGCCATGTCGATGTATCATAGGCGCTCTGTCCATTGGGCGCTAACATTCCGTCTTTCGGTGTCGACACGGAGTTGCTATAGCCAATGATAATTTTACACGTGGAAAATCCTCATTGGTCCCAAATAACGGGTTATCGGATCCAAACCGAACTCCGATAGCTTAACGGGCAACCGCATTTGGACGCCACGTTGTCGGTTACCTTGACTAAAGCACTTTATGACGCTACGATTTATCGTCATGGAAGTGGACACTCATGATGATAATTTTGGTAATGTCATGGAACACTTCTACGATGCCACGTGTATGACTATCTTGATTCCGTCATAAAAATCGCCATGGATGTACATGCATGATAGAAAACGGACCTACTATGACAAACACGATCATCATGGAAGTGGTTTTTTGTAGTGCTTCGTGAGCGGGCGTAAGTAGACTGAATGTCGAAGGTGACAACGCGATAGGGCGCCCTTAAGTGTGCCACCTTCCTTTTGAACTGCAAAGTGTAACATTTTCATGCACTGTCGATAGAAATCCAGAACAAAATGATGAGGGCGGGTTTTCCCGCTGCTAGGCCGCTTAGTTTGGCTTAGTGGGTTTGAGTGATATGACGTACATGGCTACATTCACTCATTATTTTATAAGCAAGCATCTCCACTCTTACGAGGGAGGAGGCGAACACGGCGGATCTGATTTTGATCTTGGGATAACTGTTCCATGTGAAATAATGGAGCAATGTTAACGATTATAGCATGATAGTGAGGGCATCTCCAAAGATCGACTCCACAATTTACACCGCATTCTGTTCGAGACACCGATGTTGCCAGAGGATGACAAACAATGCTGGCTGCATAGCTTTACAACTATATGAACTAACCAAAGTAATCAGAAACAAAGCTTAATTTCATATTAACCAGATGAAATTCATTACATTTCAAAACTTTTCCTATAAACCGGATGAAATTTATTACATATTTCGATGAATGGTACTAAAACCTATTGTGAACTCCATCTAAATGGTCGCCGGTTCCACCACCATGTCCGCCATGAGCCCCGGCTAACCGACGCCTCCCTCCTGTATTGCTTTGCCTCCTCATCCGCCTCGGATTCCCCTGTAATCCGCCCATAACCTCCTCCTCCAGAGGACAAGGTTCAAGATTTCCACCTCCACGCCGCCATCAAGCAGCTAATCGGCTCCGGCGTTTACCCCACCAAGCTTAAGGCCGACGGTGGAGGAGCCCTCGAGACCAAAGCGGCAAAGTGACCTAGCATGTACTACTCTTCCCATCGACCGAGCCTCAAGGCACTTCACCATGGTCGTGGTGGCGGAGGGCGCCGGGTGAGCCGGTGATGTCCTTCTGCCGCTTCCCGAGTAGTTCATCCAAGAGAGATTTGGAGCGCACCCACGGAGCCGGGCGATGTCCTTCGCCCGCCTATGCGAGTACGCCCAAGAGAGCTTTGGAGCGCGAGGAGGCTATGGTTGAGTAGCCGCGTATGAAGGGACCCAGGAGAATGACTATGGGTATTTGCCTATGGTCAAGCGGAAGTTAACATAGTGGGCGGTGCACGGGGTTTTGCCGCTGCAGATTTAATCGAACGGCCGCACCGAGTAGGTTCACGCAGCAGCCGCGGTCATTACTGTGGGCAGCGGACGGACGGATGGCCGTGTGTCGTTAACGCGAGCGCCACTTGCACCGGATGCCGCAGGCGCTCTCTCGACTTGCCGCATGTTGTAATGTCGGCGCCAAGGAGAGGTCGCACAAAGCGTGAATGCGTATTGGTGTTCGAGCGACGGTGACTGCTTAAAGGGAAGCACGCGCTATGATGGAAGGGGTTTCGTGGGCAGGGCGTCGACGCCGGGCGTGGTGGTATATTGTTTTGTAGTTTGCAAAAGTACTCAATTAATGTCGCATTCACTTTTTTTTCTATGATCGACATACACCCTACAAAGCACCATGTTCAAATTTGGCACTTCTCGTTCATTTACCACTAGCAGGGGCCCATGCGCTTGCCGAACATCAAGATGCATTTATACGAAGTTGTTTATCTCGTGGGAGACAAAGATGAATCGGGATGGCTTTATCTGCAAATGGACGGGTGTGTGTATCTTTTGCAAATTGCTAGTTTGCTTTCTATCCGCTAAATATAGATCGGACGGTCTATATTGCAGATGGCAGGCATGCCATCACTTAACTCCATTTTTTATAAGAGTAGAGATATTTTGGCCATTATATGCATTTTGTAGAAATTTACTACCACCATCCTCGATTTATTGGTCCCTTAGTATTTTAAACCAAACTTTGACCACATGGTCATTGGATGTAACCAAAATCATATTGTTGGATCGATTTCTATATCTATACCCCTATATAGTGCGCCGGATAACTTTGAAAGATGGTCATTGGATGAAGCCAATCCGAATGCGTAGATAGCAACCGAGCACTATCGGTCGTTGGATATCATTACATTCCACCGTATTCTCGCCACATGTACAATCTAGAGATTCCAGGATTGAACTTAAGAATGCTCAAACCTCAAAACACAAGCACTTCTCCTTTGTTCTAGAAGCTCTGATCATAATTGCTCAAACTTTTTTTCTAGATGAATTGCCATTATTTTCTTTACTTTATGCTTTACAACGCACAATTCCATGAATCTTAAATAGATTAATTTTTTATAAAACTATTGATTTTGTATGGATGAACTATAAGAATTAAATGAACATCACATGTGCATATATAACTCAAAGCTTACATGCTATAGTGTGGTTTTGATTCATAATTTGCTGTTAAATGTCATGCGGCAATGCACGCATTCTACTAGTAAACATAGTTTCTAGTGATATTCTTGAGTTACATGCATCAACTAGATGGAGCTGCAGAAACATCAAATCCCCAGCTACAGCTACATGGGTGTGATGATAGGACGTGGAATGATTTTCGATCAGGTGCACACGCCGATCCGCTTGCTGGGTGGCGGCCAATCGAAAGCAATCCACAATAGGCTCCGCCACATAAAGCTTTATAGGCTACGTAGCAACTGCAAGCCGCCGAGCTGAGCCGCCTGGCCTACACCAGCCTCCTCTCAAGTAATGTTGTCCTTGACAATAAGATTGAGCCATCGAGCCCGATGGCTACTTGCATACGAGGAACTCTCAATGAAAGCACCAATGTAGGTTTCAAACCCGCGGATCTCGTAGGGGGTCCCGATCTGTGTCGTCAAGGCTGATGGTAACAGAAGGAAGGGACACAGATGTTTACCCAGGTTCGGCCTCTCGATGGAGGTAAAACCCAGTTCCTGCTTGATTAATATTGATGATATGGGTAGTACAAGAGTAGATCTACCACAAGATCGAGAGGCTAAACCCTAAGAGCTAGCCTATGATGGTATGAATGTAATTGTGATCGGCCTCTAAGGAACAACCTCTCCGTTTATATAGGCACCGGAGAGGGCTAGGTTTACACGAGTCGACATAAGGAAGGAAATATAATATCCGGATCGCCAAGCTTGCCTTCCACGCCAAGGAAAGTCTCTCCACACGGGTCAAGTCTTGAGTCTTGTATCTTCACGCTCAATAGTCCGGACGTTGTACACAATCCGCTGTCCAATACCCCTAATCCAGACTCTCGCCCTCGCCGGAATTCTCCATCGCCTCGCCGCCTCCTACAAGTCTCTCCTCCGCTTTATATAGTCTTGACACCGTCCTGTCAAAACCAGAGCTACCGGAGTTCGCAGCAGCCGCCGCGAACGCCTCGCTGGAGTTGCCGCCCACCGAAGCCACCGCCATCGCCTCGCCTTCCACCTGGCTACTCCCGACCGACGCCACCCACTCAACTCACCGCCAGGACGCCACCGCCGAAGACCCACGAGCCGCCGCCTGCCGACGCCAGCCGCCGCCGTTTTCCTCAAGTAACTCCACGCCAGTAACCACCGCCTTCTCCTCATCTGGTAGATCTAGGATCGACGTTCGTATTAGACTAGATTTGTTTATTTTTATTTTTATTTTGAACCGATATGCTCTAAATAGCTAACATTCACTAGTTAAATCAGAGTGGACGAATTCATCGCTATGCTTCAGAGCTAAAGTTCGCTCGAAAGGATTTTTCTTTTTTATTTTAGATTTCAGCCGTGATCCATCGTGAATATTATACTTATGTATTAGTCCCTATACTTCAATCTATCACAACTTTTTACTCATTTATCCAAATTCAACAAACCAACGCCCACTTCTTCATTTAGGACCCTCTATCTAGTAAAACAACTTAAACATGTTTTTGAAAATTTAAATTTTGAATTAGAACAGATTTGTATTCAAACTTCGCTAACTGCAACTTTGAGTTTCAGAGTTCGCTTGAGTTGATTCTTTTGCTAATCGGGCTCGCGGACGAACTTTTCGATAAGGCCAAATCCAATTAATTTTGGCACTGTTAGAAATTGTTTTCTGTTGCAAGAGTTATTTGTTTGGTTTTGAAGTTTTCCTAATTGTTTTGTTCGCTCCGATCTTTTGAGTGATTGCTTATGTGTGGTTACTATTGCTTGCTTATTATAGATTGACCGGAGTGTGACGTAGAACTAAGAGTGTTGAGTGTAATCATCTTCATCAACAGTACATGCAAGTTCACACTTTGATCATATCCCTGCTATACCTAGTTTTTATGCATTAGTTTCAACCCTCAAACATTGCATGAGTAGGATTGATAACATGTGGGTTTTGGAAGAAGTTGATGAGGTAGGAACCTATTGTCTTATTCAAACCTTGGGAGTTACTACTACGTTATGCTTATACTGCCTCGCTATGCTCAGAGACGTGTTTGTTTGGAGGATTCATGACAGATGTGAGAGTTATTATTAATGGTTAACTTAAGGTGGCTACTTTAATACATATCTGGTGGAATGGTAGGGCACCGAGCACCAGTGGTTTGACTGGCACCGGGGAACCCAAGGTTGCCTAAGTGATCCCGAAGGACCTGTGATCACCCTATGGAATGCCACCCAGGCTCAAAGGATCATAAGATTGTTCATGCTAGAAACTTCCGTCAGTGCCACAAGCTATTATGGGCTCTAGCATAGTTGAGTATGTTGCATGAATTCCTTCCAGCAGAAGGCAGCGATGTAGGGAGTGTAGGTTGGTATCCGCTTCACCGGGTTAGAGAGGAATGCTCTCAAACACTGTGTTAATCGTGATTCCAGACTAATCAATATGGACATCTTGAGTATCTAGTTCTTGGATTATCATGTTGATCTCATTATTCTATATATTAAATTTGTTGGGTACTTAACTTTTAATTGGGGTTGAGATGGGGTTTACCATTCTCAATGTTTTCAACCAACTTTGTAGTTAAATAAAATGTATTCCTTTGCAAGAGGGAAAATTGGCTCAAGAAAACATTATAACCATAGAGCTTTTTCCACCAGCCATATATGAATGTAGTGATAGCTATTATTCATCATTATCCTATGGTGTGAATTTGCCAAGACATTCAATGTACCGATTCTTTGTGGCTGCAACGCCTCATGTTAGTGATTCTTATGACGAGTAAGGATACGTTAGGGTTATGATTTCTACACTCAACTTTGCTGTTGGTGTTGATGGGAATCCACAACCTTGTTACTTCCGCTATTTGGATTGAGGTAATAGTATTTACGTTATGTTATACATGTGATTTACCTCTATTATAAATCCTCGAGTAATGTGTGTCAAAGATACCATCCAGTGGATGACACTTGCCACAGACTTGACCGTCTCGAGATCGGTCGCTACAAGATGGTATCGTGAGCACATGTTGACTATAGGACGTGACACTTAGAAACCGCAAACCCATAGGAAAGATTTTCTATAATTTCTTTTCAAATAGGATCTTTACCTCTCTTCTATTCTCGAGCTTATTCAAATATTCCCTTTAGTGAGACCATACCCCTTTTCCTTTGACCACACCTAAGATTCAAATCTGATGAGACCACCAAGAAGTACAAGATATCGCATAACTAAGACCAATTGAATGAAGAGGATTTTACCATACATTATGATAATGGAAACGATAACTATTGAAGACTCAAGACTAGGAGAATTAGAGGTTCAAGAATTCCTAGGTTTTTATGACCTAGGAAGGCTACCTTATGGAACTTGGCAGACTATGGAAGTTATCAATACCCAGATCAAGGTGTATCAAGAAAGACCGAGCATGGAGAGTTAAAACCTCAAAATTTTGACAGAAAACCCTAAAGTGAGAGATATCAACTATGGAATGATAGCTCATGGAAATGACAAGATCAAACACTGCTATCCATGATGTCATCGTTCACGATGCTATTGTCACCTACTGAGTTAAGCATGCATTTCACGAAGGATTGGATGGTAGAAGGTGATGGAGCATCCGCTGCCAGTAGGATGCAGTTTTAACCTTAGTGGTGTATCGTCAGATCCGAGAATTACATCAAGAAGTTTAAGATGGACCTGCGGGAAGTCATATTTGACGAGAAAGTATTATGTGAAGAACTCAGACCCGTGTTTTAAAGTAGCCAAGTCAAGGAGCAAAACCTCGAGATACAGAGATTCGTCAGAACTCAAGGACAAGAAGACCATGGTTCATGCCAAGGATGTTGAAACAGTGGTTGGAACGAATCTTAAATATTGAAGGACGCCCACAAGAGACTTTGCATCAACAAAGATGATCTTGCAAAGAACTTGAGAAGGTCAAGCACCATCGTATAAGCCATCGAAGACATGAACAAGACTTGAAGAGTTTGGCGACGCTGAAGATTTGTTGACTTTAGAAGACCAAACCCCTATTATACTCAAGTAGATGCGCCTGCCAGAGTGTCACTTGTTTGATGTTTTTCCCATAACCACAAATAAAATCTGTCTTTTCAAAACTTTTGTTTGTATTTTGTGCATCCCTCTCGATATCTCTTATCCCACCCAAACCTATGGACCAAATAGAGGATGAATGGAGATGAGCTTATATTTTTGGATCGATGAGTCAATTGGAGATGGACCAATGGTTTCTAACATGGAGGACCACATGGAGGATAACACTATAGCCGTAAAGGATATAACCCAAGATACTTCTGCTTTGAAAGAGGTGCTCCTACATGGTGGAGGATGTACCAAAGCATCAATGGATGGCAAGGAGTAACCACTTGAAAGAATTTTAGTTGACTCCGCTAAAGTCTCGCTTGTGTCCTTGTTGAAGCCTTATGGTAATGATATGAAGAAACCTTGTGCATGCAAGCCTTGTGAGAAATAGACACAAAACCATAAAGAACCCTGCATTTAATACACTCATAAGCAGAGGATTACCAAAGGAGTTAGCCGAGGATCTCGTGGAGCTTGCTGAGATAGTCCCAGGTTTCTGGCTGCAAATAATGGAGGTTCAATCAACCTTAGTGGGAAAGATTCTAGAAGCTCAAAAGGTTGACAAAGAGATGGCTGGGATAAAGGAGAAAATGAGCAAAGGAAAAGCCAAAGGTTTTCGTGGAGGATGAGCATGAGACCTTATGGTTTGAGCTCATGTATATGTGCCCAATAATGAAGAGATCAGTAGTTAATACTCAGAGGCTCATGACTCACCATACTGATTCACCCCGGAAACACCAAGATGTATTGATTGAAGGAGCGCTTCGTGGACTCGGTATGAAGAAGGAGATTGCCGGTATGAAGCGGTATGTGAGGTAGCAAGAAGGTAACATCGTGGCCATCAGATTACCGCAGCTCATGCCGACACCGAATGGAAGTGGGACAAGCTTGGCATGGATTATCGGATTGCCCGAGGACCCGATCGATATAGATTCTATCCGGCAAGAGTTGCACGCTTGACCAAAGTAGCTCACTTTATACCAGTGAAAACCACCTATAAGTGCTAAGTTGGCCAAGATATATATGACCAGGATCGATGTCTCCGATGGAGTTCCGAGGACCATCATATCGTATAGAGGAACACAGCCATCTCAAAGTTTTGGAATCAGGGTCACACTAGACTTTGGATACTAGGCTAGAGTTCAAGATGCCTTTCATCCGCGGCATGATGGATATACTGAGAGAGTCAATCAGATTCGGAGGACATTGAGAGTGTGCGCTTAGATTATGGATCTAGTAGGATGATAATCTACCTTACGCAGTTCTCATACAACAATAGTTACCAAGCCGCTTGAACATGGCCCCTTTTGAAGCTTTGTATGGGAGAAGGAGCCATACATCGCTGATGGGATGAAGTTGAGACCGTTAGTTGTTTGGACCAATTGTGATCAAGGAGTCAAGAGAATGTTAAGTTGATTCAGATAGACTTAAGGTAGCTCACCAGTGTAAGAGTTACGCAGACTAAAAACGCAAGGAGGTAGTCTATGAATTGGAGATAGAGCATGTCTTGTGTGTCCCTCTCGCGAGGAGTTAAACGATTTGGAGTTATGGAAAGTTAGCTTAGATTTGTGGGACCATACAAAGTTTTGGAGCGTATGGGAGAAGTGGCCAACAAGTTGGAGTCACATGGGATCTGTCGAGTTCGTGATGTGTTTCACGCTTTCCCAGCTTGAAGAAGTGCTAGAGATGGCCAATATTCCTCAGAAGGACGCTTGACCTTGGAAAGGATAATAATGTTCCATGAAGTGGAGTATGGACTTCATAAGTATAAGTTTTTATCTCGGTATGTGGGATATCCCACAAGGACGAAGATATGAATTACTATTGGATATAAAGGAGGTATGATGTTGGAAATATGGATCAAGGGAAATTCCATGATGAGTCTGAGTAATCATGTCCTAGTTTGGTGCCAATAGAAGGAAGGGAGACAATACAATTGGATGGATTTTAAGTATGCTAGGAAGCTGGAGGTGGATGTTGATTAGAGATCCGTTGCCGATGATGAGTTAAAGGTTTGCAAGTGATGAGATGGGCTATAACCCACGTGCCCCAGATCTGCCAAGAAGCAAGCACACTTTCTGTCAAGGAAAACCCCGAAGAAGTTACGATTTTATCGATAGACGCATCTTATAGGAGTAACGCAAAACCCGAGAGTTGTGAAGGAATGATACATGTTCATTTGGCTTGCATCAATGGATTTATCCAACTCGGTTTTTGGACAAGAGAAATTCTGCAATGCTTGTGAGGATGACCGATTGTTAGTATGAGATTCACTAAACCATATACAAGGTAGTGATTTGGGTGTGGGATGGGTTGATCACCATAACGACTTACTCTTATTATTCTCCTGCTATATGGGATTGTAATCTGAGTAACTTACCTATAGTAGAGAGACGATGATCTAAACCTTGTTTAAACCTTAGAATGGTATAAGAATTTTTCCCTTTTACAAGGCAGATTTTGCCAACCATAGGTTATACGGTGAGGATCAACCAAACCCATTTCCTCGTAGGAGAAACCCTAAATTGTTGACCACCATGAGATATCGATAGTTAGTTAGTATTGGCGCCGCATCTGCACCTAAGAAGACCCAATCTTGGAATAACTTTTACCAAGAGGAAAGGATGTATCAATTGAGGAAAAGGTTATGCCGCACCGGAAAAGTCGAGAAGGAATTATAATCAAGATCCGAGAAGACCAACCTGCCAAGAATAAGGATGGAGTATAGGAGTATTGATGGGACCGTAAAATGTTTCTAAGGGTGGTAGCACCCTGCACCTCGTGATGATCGATGGATTTTGAGAACACCTCCAAACCTAACCTATTTCTTTCTAGTTTCTCCGAATCTCGAGGACTAGATTCATTTTAAGGGTAGGTTTAACATCCCAAAATTCTAAATTTTGGAATGTTATATTAAATAGATAGATTTGATTGATTGTGTGAACTGAGTGAAATTCAAACTTTTTGAAAGTTAAATGAGAGGAATAAAAGGATTTTCCCAAACTTTATTTTTTCATTTACGATCTTCGTGAATTCAAATTCTTTTCAAATACAAAACCCTAGAGAGAAGATGACATGACTTCTTCCATTTAAATAAATGAAAAGGGTGTTTGAAAATATTTGAATTCCATTTGAAATATTTTTCCAACTCGGAAACTTTATGCAACTCAATGATTTTCACGAGAAAAGATAAAATGACTTCTTCAAAACATATGAAATATGAGTTGGGAGTTTCAAAGAAACTCAAATTTAAAATCCATTTGAAATTATTTTTCAATTTGGGTTATTTGAGTTTTATTCAAATTATTTTTTCCAAAAATCAAATATAGGGAAATTAGGGTAAAATGATTCCCTACAATAAAAATTGGAGAAAAATTAATTTGAAATCATTTTGGTATTTTTAAATGATTTTAGTGGGTTTTATTGAATCATTAGCATTGTTTGATTTATTCAAATTTTGTAGATTTTATTTAAAGTTATAAAATGTTCATGTTGTAGAAAATTGTTTTCGAAATTTTGATATATTATATGCTATATAATATTTATTTATTTATTTATTTTGTTTTAGTTACTTTTAGTTTGTCTGTGTTTAAAAAATGTTTTTTTTAAAAAGTAGGTCAAGCTCACCGAGTCGCCGGCCTAGCTAGAGGTCGAGCCAACCCAGTAAGCCACTCCTCTCAAGGCAGGCTGCAAAGAAGCCGCGCCTAGTGCCCACCTCCTGGGCCGTCTCGACCTCGGCTCGGAGACCAATTCCAAAGACGCCATCATGGCATCGCTGTCTCCCTGGACTTCTCCACCGCCTCGCCTCCTCCTCCAAGTCTCCTCCTCCCTTTATATAGCCCGACCCCGGCCCTGCTTCTCGAAACCAGAGCCACGGAGTCCGTGAGCCGCGCACGCCTCGCTGAGTTGCCGCCCCGAAGCTTCACCGCCATCGCCTCGCTTCCACCCTTCACTCCGACGACGCCACCACTCTCCACGCCTCATCGCTGCGCCGAGCCGCTTCGACGCCGAGTGGCCATTGCCGACGCCGAGTCAGCCGGTGCCTCCGTCGAATCACCGCTTTCTCCTCATCCATTAGATCTAGGATCGACGGTTCATATTAGACTAGGATTTGTTTTTTATTTTATTTTGAACCAGATGTTTCAATAGAAGCTGTCATCAAATCTCTCTGAAAATGAAAAGTTTAACGCTCGCTCGAAAGGATTTTTTTGTTTTAGATTTCGCTGTGACCCATCCGTGAATATTATATTTATAGATTAGTCCATGTACTTCAATCTATCACAACTTTTTACTGCTTATCCAAACTCAACGAAACTAACACCCACTTTTGTTATGATCCCTCTATCCATTAAACGACTTAAATATGTTTTTGAAAATTTTAAAATTTAAATTAGAACAGATTTTGTATTCATTTATCCATAACTTGAGTTTCAGAGTCTGCTTGAGTTGATTCTTTTGCAAATCAAGCTTGTGACCTAAAAATTCTGATAAGGCCAAATTCCTTTAATTTTGGTACTGTTAGAAACTTTTTATGTTGCAAGAGTTATCTACTTGGTTTTGAAGTTTTCCTAATTGTTTTCTTCGCTCGCTCCGATCTTTTGAGTGATTGCTTATGTGTGGTTACTATTGCTTGCTTACTATAGATTGACCGGAGTGACGAGTAGAACTAAGAGTTTTGAGGTGAATCATCTTCATCAACAACAGCAAGTTCACACTTTGATCATATCCCTTCATACCCGCTTATGCATTAGTTTCAACCTCAAACATTGCATGAGTAGGATTGATAACATGTGGGTTTTGGGAAGTGGTTGATGAGGTAGGAACTATTGTCTTATTCAAACCTTGGGAGTTACTACTATGTTATGCTTTATAATCGCTATGCTCAGAGACGTGGTTTGGTTTTAGTGATTCATGATAGATGTGAGAGTTATTATGAACGGTTAACTTAAGGTGGCTACTTTAATACACATCCTGGTGGAATGGTAGGGCACCTCGAACACCCAAAGGTTTGTCGGGCACTGGAGAACCCAGCTTCTTTCAAGGATCCTGAGGACCTGTGATCACCCATGGAATGCCACCCAGCTCAAAGGGATCATAAGATTGTTCATGCTAGAAACTTCCGTGTGCAGCCACAAGCTATTATGGGCTCTAGCATAGTTGAGTATGTTGCATGACCTCTTCAAGTGGTAGGCTAGCGATGTAGGGGATGTAGGTTGGCACTGCTTCACCCGGGTTAGAGTTAATGCTTCAAAGATCGTGTCTCTGGCCATCCGCTTATCAAACACCATGGTGCTAGAAATCCAACGAGGAGATCGAGTCTTGTGGGGAAAAGAAACCTCTCGCAGAGTGTACAAACTAATCATGATTAGCCGTGTCCCCGATTATGGACATCTTGAGTATCTAGTTCTTGGATTATCATGTTGATCTCATCACTCTATATATTAAATTTGTTGGGTTGTTAACTTTTAATTGGGGATCGATGGGGTTTACCATTCTCAATGTTTTCAACCAACTTTGTAGTTAAATAAAATGTATTCCTTTGTAGTAGGAAAATTGGCTTTCGCAAAACATTATAAACCGTAGAGCTTTTCCACTAGCCATATATGCATGTAGTGATAGCTATTATTCATCATTATCCTATAGTGAATTTGCCAAGACATTCAATAACGACCTTTGTGGCTGCAACGCCTCATGTTGCGGATTCACGATGAGTAAGTGATATGTTAGGTTACGATTTCTACACTCAACTTTTGCTGCTGGTGTTGATGGGAATCCACAACCTTGTTACTTCCGCTATTTGGATTGAGGTAATAGTATTTACGCTATGTTATACATGTGATTTACCTCTGTTATAAATCCTCGAGTACTATGTGTCAAAGATACCGATCGAGGTATGACACTTAAGCACAGAGACTTGACCGTCCTGAGGTCGGTCGCTACAATTGCCTAACTCCTGTTTTAATCCGATCTTTCTTATACTCTTTATAACCTTTGTCGATTTTTACAGTATGGCGATCCATTCTCGAAGAGGAAACCACAGATAAACCGCCAAGACACTCACCCCAAGACCAAGGTTACCAAGAAGCCTGCCAAGAAGAAACCGCCGAGTCCACCGAGTTGAACATTGATGATGATCTTGATAACCCAATCGAGGTAGAACTTGATTCTCTTGGCTTTTTTCATACACCATAGATATGACCATTATCGTGGATGACACCGAGGCTAGCCATGCCGGGTGACGAGAGGTAATTATTCTTCTCCGTTCAGATCCTCTCGCCAACACGTAAAACCCGGCTACAAAACCGTAAAGTAATATTTCACACCTCTAGCTAATTTGGATCCAAACTTTCTTTGAAGAAACAACAACACTAAGCTCGCCATTACACAAACCCGCTTAGTGGCCAAAGGTTACTTCCTTTCCAGCCATCAACACACGGTTCGTAAACACCGCCAGAGGTCTTTACACTTCTCATATGTTATCCCAAGGTAGGTTATTTCCGATATCCTCTTAATCCGCCCTCGATTCAAATTATCAAGGAACTTCCCATTCTTCCTCTCATGTCAATAAGGACACAAATTCCAACCCTTAAAACAGTTCCCGGTAAGCATATTAATCGAATCTTTCATATCTTATACTTGATCTCAGATATTGACCTGATGTACCTTGTATTATTTTCGTACAAAGCCAGCCAAAGAAAAGGCTAAGGTGAATAAACCGATCGATGACCCTATTCCTTCCAACCGGAAGGACCCCCAACCATATAATCCAATGCTGATAATATCTCGATGATTCGCACTAAGATGAAGAAACTGAAGTTTAACATATGGAATTGATCTCGACGGTCATGCCTATAACTCCGCCAAGCCCAAATAAAGCTGCTGATGACAAAACTACGATGTTGTAGCACGCCTTGGTTTCACATCTCCGCAACCCCATTGCTTTCATCCAAACACAAAGGCTAAGGAAGAAATCTCTCGCTGTTGACAAGGGCAAGTGGAAAGTTAATTTGGAAAGCTATGCTCACCTCGCGTTTAAGATATTCATTCTGGTTTTTGAACCGCTTGTACACAAGCCGTGACTACAAAGCCGCTTAGTGAGCATGATAAAGGAGCGATATGAAGTAAATATTGTTAACTCAGAAGTATTCTTCCTTTGTGATCGGTTTTTAGAATATCAACTCCAGAGCTCCTAAGGGCCGCTTTATAATACCAATACAAACCGGACTTGTAAAATAAACATACGCCAACTTTGCCTGTAGCTCCCTAAGGGTCGGTTTATCTTTTAAGATGAACCAGAACTTTTAGAATAATCCTTCAATTTCACCACAGAGTTCCTATGGGCCGGTTTATCTTTAAAATGAACTGGACTGTTATGTCAGAAAGCTCAAAATTTTGTTGAATACCTTGTAAACCGATGACCGATGGAAGAAAAATCCATAGCTTTAACTTGAGTAACATTGATTAGCCCCCAAGTGCCAAGAATAATACTTGTATTGAGCTTGGGACTTGTAAAATTGTTGATAAGAAGGCATTAGCCTCAAGTGCCAAGTGTATAACTTGTTATGTGCTTGGGACTTCAAATATGTTCTGTCAACTCATAAATTGCATGTCTCTTTGCGCCGAGCAGCAAAAGAATCTCAAATCGCCACCTTGTGGTCGTGGTTCGAGTCCCATGGGGGCGCCAAATCGTCGTGGAATTGTCACTGCAGATGTCCTAGTGTGGGGACTTAGTCGGAGCCATCACATCAAGATTAGCTTAAATGGGTTAAACAAGACAAAGGACACGGGAATTTATACTGGTTCAACCTTTATGTGAAGGTAAAGGCCTAATCCAATTTGAGGTGGTATTGTTAGGGTTTCGATGACCGTGAGTTAATACGCTTAACCTGGCTCGACTGTTGTTTCTTGTCTAAATCGCCGCCGGGTCGCACTTTATAAACACAAAGTTGACGCCGGTCGGTTTACATAATCCCCGACCTGCCATAAACGTGTCCGGCCAGATTCACTTTTCCTATCTTAAAAACAAGTCATATGCCCATGGTGGTT
The DNA here is from genome assembly GCA_021605205.1 of Aegilops longissima. NCBI lineage: Eukaryota > Viridiplantae > Streptophyta > Magnoliopsida > Poales > Poaceae > Aegilops > Aegilops longissima. The sequence continues at coordinate 6,668 of JAHIAM010006238.1, read as the reverse complement.
TATGCTCAGGCCTTAACCTGCCTCTGGGCCTTCCTATTAAGTCTCCTCCATAAAGCACCATCTTCCATGTCTTCATGGTTTCAACATCGGTAAATTACTATGAGTATAACCCGCCCTCCTGGCGCTTATACCAATAGTTATATCCCCAATAGTAACCCCGCCCAAATCGCCAACGAACAAAATCTTCCGCCAGAGAGAGTGATATATCTGTGTTCGCACACAAGTCCAATCTCTAATGGACGCTGCCGAAACAAGAATAGTGTTTGACAAATGTCGCCAAGATATGAATGGTTTGAAACCCGACTATCACCATTTGCTTCGTTGTTCAAGAGCAATGGCGGAAAAGGGAAGGTCATGCTGCTTCCATCGATTCTACAGCTCAAACATTAGCACCGTGTCAAATGATATATGCTTTTACATCCATGGTGCTTTTATCCGCATGAATGTAAACTTTAGCCAACAGCCTTTTGTTGTATGGCTGGAATTTATTTTGTTGTTATACAACATTTATCATGCTGCCAAAGGCTCTAGAAATTACGATGCTATTTTTCTATTTTTCTATCGTATGCCAAAGGCTCTATCTTAGTAATGTATTTAGTCAAAGCTTCAGAGGAGCCCAACATGCCAACATTCCTTAGGCCCATTCCAATTGGTCTAAAACGATTATGGTCTATAATTTGCATGTAGCCCACTAAAAATATCCGGCCTAAATCAGTATAAGCTTCATATTTTTGGTAGGCCTATGCCCCTAGTGGCCTTTTAACATGCTTAAAGATAATTTGTCCCTCAATACATTAGGTTGTTAACATGTGTAAATATCTCAAGCCCATGAACAACATGGGCCTCTAATAGGGTGAAAGTGAGATTGGGCCCTTTGTGCTAAATAGCCCATCGGGTCATTAGGTGTCGAAATGTATCTCAGCTGTGGTGGCCCATTTACAATGCGATCGCTCGAGGCCAAAATTCAGACGATAAATGCTACGACCTACTACACGCCTTTAACAGCCGGAAGTTCAGCCGGGCTTGATTAGTATCGCTTATATGGGCCGTAATAGGCACGATGTGACATTAGGCCACATATGGCCCATGGATTTCATCCGACGCATGCCAAAAATCACAATAGGTCGAAGTGGCCCAAATTCACAAGGGCCTCTAATAGGCCGTAATGTCGACATGGCGTAATATCACCCAAATCCTTCATGGTCGTTATGGGTCGAAGTTTCAATGGCCAATAAATGGGCCCAAATGAAGGTGACCTTAATATCGAAACACACCGGGCCGTAATTCGTCCAAATACTTAGCATCGTTAACGGCCGTATGACCATGGGCCACGGCGATAACAAGTTTAGAATGGGCCGCTGACGGGCCAATTTGATAATAGTCGCGGGACTTAACCTAATGGGCCATCTGCAAGCAGGCCGCTAATGGGCCACCGCTAATTTTGACCCGCCAGCCTTTTTAAACTAAATGGCCATTGTTGGCCTTGCCATGTCGATGTATCATAGGCGCTCTGTCCATTGGGCGCTAACATTCCGTCTTTCGGTGTCGACACGGAGTTGCTATAGCCAATGATAATTTTACACGTGGAAAATCCTCATTGGTCCCAAATAACGGGTTATCGGATCCAAACCGAACTCCGATAGCTTAACGGGCAACCGCATTTGGACGCCACGTTGTCGGTTACCTTGACTAAAGCACTTTATGACGCTACGATTTATCGTCATGGAAGTGGACACTCATGATGATAATTTTGGTAATGTCATGGAACACTTCTACGATGCCACGTGTATGACTATCTTGATTCCGTCATAAAAATCGCCATGGATGTACATGCATGATAGAAAACGGACCTACTATGACAAACACGATCATCATGGAAGTGGTTTTTTGTAGTGCTTCGTGAGCGGGCGTAAGTAGACTGAATGTCGAAGGTGACAACGCGATAGGGCGCCCTTAAGTGTGCCACCTTCCTTTTGAACTGCAAAGTGTAACATTTTCATGCACTGTCGATAGAAATCCAGAACAAAATGATGAGGGCGGGTTTTCCCGCTGCTAGGCCGCTTAGTTTGGCTTAGTGGGTTTGAGTGATATGACGTACATGGCTACATTCACTCATTATTTTATAAGCAAGCATCTCCACTCTTACGAGGGAGGAGGCGAACACGGCGGATCTGATTTTGATCTTGGGATAACTGTTCCATGTGAAATAATGGAGCAATGTTAACGATTATAGCATGATAGTGAGGGCATCTCCAAAGATCGACTCCACAATTTACACCGCATTCTGTTCGAGACACCGATGTTGCCAGAGGATGACAAACAATGCTGGCTGCATAGCTTTACAACTATATGAACTAACCAAAGTAATCAGAAACAAAGCTTAATTTCATATTAACCAGATGAAATTCATTACATTTCAAAACTTTTCCTATAAACCGGATGAAATTTATTACATATTTCGATGAATGGTACTAAAACCTATTGTGAACTCCATCTAAATGGTCGCCGGTTCCACCACCATGTCCGCCATGAGCCCCGGCTAACCGACGCCTCCCTCCTGTATTGCTTTGCCTCCTCATCCGCCTCGGATTCCCCTGTAATCCGCCCATAACCTCCTCCTCCAGAGGACAAGGTTCAAGATTTCCACCTCCACGCCGCCATCAAGCAGCTAATCGGCTCCGGCGTTTACCCCACCAAGCTTAAGGCCGACGGTGGAGGAGCCCTCGAGACCAAAGCGGCAAAGTGACCTAGCATGTACTACTCTTCCCATCGACCGAGCCTCAAGGCACTTCACCATGGTCGTGGTGGCGGAGGGCGCCGGGTGAGCCGGTGATGTCCTTCTGCCGCTTCCCGAGTAGTTCATCCAAGAGAGATTTGGAGCGCACCCACGGAGCCGGGCGATGTCCTTCGCCCGCCTATGCGAGTACGCCCAAGAGAGCTTTGGAGCGCGAGGAGGCTATGGTTGAGTAGCCGCGTATGAAGGGACCCAGGAGAATGACTATGGGTATTTGCCTATGGTCAAGCGGAAGTTAACATAGTGGGCGGTGCACGGGGTTTTGCCGCTGCAGATTTAATCGAACGGCCGCACCGAGTAGGTTCACGCAGCAGCCGCGGTCATTACTGTGGGCAGCGGACGGACGGATGGCCGTGTGTCGTTAACGCGAGCGCCACTTGCACCGGATGCCGCAGGCGCTCTCTCGACTTGCCGCATGTTGTAATGTCGGCGCCAAGGAGAGGTCGCACAAAGCGTGAATGCGTATTGGTGTTCGAGCGACGGTGACTGCTTAAAGGGAAGCACGCGCTATGATGGAAGGGGTTTCGTGGGCAGGGCGTCGACGCCGGGCGTGGTGGTATATTGTTTTGTAGTTTGCAAAAGTACTCAATTAATGTCGCATTCACTTTTTTTTCTATGATCGACATACACCCTACAAAGCACCATGTTCAAATTTGGCACTTCTCGTTCATTTACCACTAGCAGGGGCCCATGCGCTTGCCGAACATCAAGATGCATTTATACGAAGTTGTTTATCTCGTGGGAGACAAAGATGAATCGGGATGGCTTTATCTGCAAATGGACGGGTGTGTGTATCTTTTGCAAATTGCTAGTTTGCTTTCTATCCGCTAAATATAGATCGGACGGTCTATATTGCAGATGGCAGGCATGCCATCACTTAACTCCATTTTTTATAAGAGTAGAGATATTTTGGCCATTATATGCATTTTGTAGAAATTTACTACCACCATCCTGATTTATTGGTCCCTTAGTATTTTGTGCCAAACTTTGACCACAGATGGTCATTGGATGTAACCAAAATCATATTGTTGGATCGTATTTCTATATCTATACCCCTATATAGTGCCGGATAACTTTGAAAGATGGTCATTGGATGAAGCCAATCCGACGTGCAGTAGATAGCAAACCGAGCACTACGGCTGTTGGATATCATTTACATTCCACCGATTCTCGCCACATGTACAATCTAGAGATTCCAGATTGAACTTAAGCAGAATGCTCAAACCTCAAAACACAAGCACTTCTCCTTTGTTCTAGAAGCTCCGTATCATAATTGCCCAAACTTTTTTTCTAGATGAATTGCCATTATTTCTTTTTACTTTATGCTTTACAACGCACAATTCCATGAATCTTAAAATAGATTAATTTTTTATAAAAACTATTGATTTTGTATGCGATGAACTATAAGAATTAAATGAACATCTACATCGTGCATATATAACTCAAAGCTTACATGCTATAGTGTGGTTTTGATTCATAATTTGTGTTAAATGTCATGCGGTAATGCACGTGTACCCTACTAGTAAACATAGTTTCTAGTGATATTCTTTGAGTTACATGCATCAACTAGGATGGAGCTGCAGAAACATCAAATCCCAGCTACAGCTACATGGGTGTGATGATAGGGACGTGGAATGATTTTCGATCAGGTGCACACGCGCGATCCGCTTGGCTGGGGTGGCGGCCAATCAGAAAGCAATCCACAATAGGCTCAGCGCGCACAGTTTCTACAGGCTACGGAAAGTAACCGTATGCGGTATTAAATGACCAAGATTGAAGGGAATCAAAATTTCCTTCATCGTGTGTCCTTGAGCTCTTGTCAAACCAATGCACTATACGGTTGTTCGACCACTCTGCCCGAGCTCACACTAAGCGCGTTCATGCCACCGCACGCACACTAACCAAGAAGGAAGCGATGGCAGCTGTCAGCCGAGTTCCTCGCTGCCCACGATCGCACACAAAATGGTAGGGAAGCAATGGCATCCCGCCGTGTCGAAGTTCATCGCTCGCGACCTCACACCTACGTGGCGAACTTTGAGCTGCCAAGGCCGAATTCGGGTAGAGAAAGAGGCAGCCAAAGCCGCAAAGAGGGAGCGGAAAAGGTAGAAAGCAATCAAGAAAAGAGAGTCCTGCTGCCTCAAGAAAGAAGAGGATGCACATGCTACGAGAAGAGCTCGCAGAGATCCAAGCAGGTGGGGTGTCGCGAAAAAGACGGTGAGGATAACGGACGCGTCGTCAAGATGTGAGAAGTAGTAGTACTACTATTGTGTGTGTGTATGTGTCTGTCGCCCATATGTTTGTTTAATTAAATATGAGCATGTACCAGTACTAGTTACTACTGTAGTTTTAGAACAATTTACCATAGACATGAGCCTAGACTCAATGGAAAAATTCCTATCCTATGCATCAAATGGCATCTCTTTTCTATAGGAATTGAGATGCATGTCATCTCACTTCCTATGATTTTCCTATTCCTATAAAATTCCTATCCTATGAACCAAAGGAGGCCTCCTCTGGAGTACAGTACTACTATAGCTAGCAGTATTGCTGGTACAGTAGTTTCCTTCAAGAAACGGAATTCAATGAAGTCATGATGGTTCCTTCGTCTAAGCAACTTTACAGGGGAAAGGTTGGGCCTGTGATTTGATGGCTCATTAGTTATTATTACTACGGCATGACGACCGGGGTGACTCTCCCTTGGAGTTCTGGGTGCATGGAAAGTGGACCAGGATGGTCGACATCTCACATGTCGGTGAATGAAAGTATTCTTTTCTATTTCGAGGAGCAAGGAAACCGCATGGTATAGTATCACTCATGATTTATACTTACTTTTTATTTTAGATGAAAACTAGCATTTCAACTCATACGACGAAGGAGTGCGAAACACGACATGTGTGTGGATGTCCCACGCCATCGAAAGGAGTGGGGCATGAACATCATGGTAGAGTGACTCCAGCTTCCACTTCTAGGTCGGAGACCACACGTACTAGTAATCTGCGTCTGTTGCTAAATATTTGTCTTTTAGAGATTCCAAATGGACTACCACCACGGATGTATATAGACATATTTTAGATTGTAGATTCACTCATTTTGCTCCAAATGTAGTCACTTGTTGAAATCTCACTACCACAGGATGGTCCAAATGCGAAAGTCCAATCGAGACCCTTCGATTAAACTGTGCAATGCATTAATCACAAACGATGATGTAATAAAACCATCAAAAATATGCAAAACGTTTGCAATGGCAGGTGACATCAAACATGGTTCAGATTGAGTTAGTGTGCGATGCGTGGCAAACGGTTAATCCGAAGAACTGCTTATGGGAGGCGAACAATGTAAACGGGCAGCCGATGAGGGTGTAGCGATATCGGCATACAGTTCACTAGGATGAACTATCGTTATTAGGCAACACAATAGAAACGGTCAACCAGATCAAGGTGTGTAGCGATGGAGGGCATGCAGTTCACTCGGATGAACTGCTTGCGATGAGCCAACACAATGAAACAGTTCAACTACAGGATGTGTGATATCGTAACATCCCAAATTTTCAATTTGGAATGTTATACATTAAGTCATCATGCATATCATATTTTCTTGCATTTTCCAGATCCTAGAAAATTTCACGCAACTCAAGGACCCTCGAGAGAGTTGAGATTTCATTATTTTCATATTTGGGTTTACTCAAATTTTGAAAATAGCATCATTTGATTTATTTAATTTTCTTCAAATATTTTTCCAATAAAAAATAATAAGAGAGGGAATAATATGACTTTCCCAACATTTAGGAAAAATGAAGATTTAATAAATAAATCAATTTTGGTTTTTGAAGTTTATTTGCTTTAGGAAAAAAATGAGTATTTTAAAATATGCATTT
>JAHIAM010006237.1:0-64313 GCA_021605205.1 Aegilops longissima | reverse complement strand
CTAGGTTTAAAAAACCAACAACGCTGAAAAAACCGGATCGGTTTTTTTTAAAACCGGACCGGTTTGTGGTGGCGGCGGCTACCTCCGCGGCTTGCTGCGGGCCCGCCTCCGGGTGGCGGCGGGTTTGGCGAGGGGCGGCGAGGTCGGGCGACGACGACGGGCGGCGGCGGCGGCTCCGGCGATGGCGGGCGGCGGCAAGCGGCGGGCTCGGTCGGGGCGGCAAGGCGCGGGTGAGGAGGAGAGGGGGGCTTCTGATAAATAGGTTGGGGGCGCTGCCTTGGGGAAGGGCAAGCTGGGAAGGAGGAGTCCTCTCGACTCACTGGGCGCGGCGGTACATACAAGGCTGGCCATGAGGAGAGGGCGCTGGTCAAGGGCGGGCGGTTAATGGGCTTAGGCCTTGGCCCAAAGTGCGCCAAGTTTTTTTTTAACAAAACTAAACGAATTTAAAATAAAACCAAACGAACTCCAAATTAAATAAAATTAATTTTCCCCGACTCCTAAAAATGAGTCGAACAAAATGAACTTTAAAACGGGGCAAATATGCATATTTTTAAAATGCTCATTTTTTCGCCTAAAGCAAATAAATCCTCAAAACCAAAATTTGATTTATTTATAAAATCTTCATTTTTCCTAAATGTTGGGAAAGTCATATTATTCTCTCTTAAATTTTTGTATCGGAAAACTTTATGAAGATAATTAAATAAACTAAATGATCCTATTTTCAAAATTTGAGAAATCCCAATATGAAAATAATGAAACTTCCAACTTCTCTCCGAGGGTCCTTGAGTTGCGTGAAATTTCTAGGATCGGAAAATGCGAGAAAATATGATATGCATGATGACCTAATGTATAACATTCCAAATTGAAAATTTGGGATGTTACACCATCTAGTTATCGACTACGGACCCAGAGGTCTATGATGAACTACTCACGATCATCGAGAGGCACCAATGAGGATGATGAACCTCCTGATGGTGTCTAGATTGGATCTCGTGGTTCGAACTTGCGGCGGCTGGAATTGTGTTTCTCGAATTTCTAGGGTTTCTAGAATATTTGGGGATTTATAGGGCTAAGAGGCAAAGGGAGGCCATTGAGTTAGAACAACCCACCGGCGGCTACTGGCCCCTGTGTGCACCCTCGGTGGGTTGTGTGCTAATGTCTACTACGCAACATTCTTCTTGTAGAGTCGTGGTTGGGCCTCCGAGCGCAGAGTTTTGTAGGACAAGAGCAAATTTCCTCAAGTCGATGACCTAAGGTTTATCAACTGTGGAGGCGAGGATGAAGATGGTCTCTCAAACAACCCCGCAACCAAATAACAGAGTCTCTTGTGTCCCCAACACACCCAATACAATGGTAAATTGTATAGGTGCACTAGTTCTGCTAAGAGATGGTGATACAAGTGCAATATGGATGGTAGATGTAGGTTTTGTAATCTGAAAATATAAAACAGCAAGGTAAATAGTAACAAAAGGAGCAAAAGGTATTGCAATGTTTGGAAACAAGGCCGAGGGTTCATACTTTCACTAGTGCAAGTTCCTCAACAATGATAACATAATTGATTACATAACAATCCCTCAACGCAACAAAGAATCACTCCAAAGTTTCTATCGGAGAATTAGACTAAATGTGCATCAACCCTATGCATAGATTACCCCAATGTCACCTCGAATCCATGAGTTGAGTGCCAAAACATACATCAAGTGAATCAATAGAACATCCCATTGTCACCACAGATATCGATCGCAAGACATACATCAAGTGTTCTCAAATCCAACATAACGAAACCTCAAAGAGCAAGACTCAATTTATCACAAGAAGGTAGAGGAGAGAAACACCATATGATCCAACTATAATAACAAAGCTCATGCGGTACATCAAGATCGTACAAATCAAGAACACGAGATAGAGAGAGAGAGAGATGATCAAACACATAGCTACGGTAGATACCCTCAGCCCCGAGGGTTAACTACTCCTCCTCGTAATGGAGAGCGCCGGATGATGAAGATGGCCACCGTGATGGCTTCCTCCCGCAGGTACCGCAACGGCCCCGATTGGTTTTCGTGGCTACAAAGGCTTGCGGCAGCGGAACTCCCGATCTAGATTTATTTCGGGGTTTCTATATTTATAGGAATTTTGGCATCGAGAACAAGTCGGGGTCCACGAGAATCCCACAAGACCGGAGGGCGCCTCTGTGGGGTATGGACCGCCTCTACCCTTTTGGAGGCCTCGTGGTTCTTCCGCCCAACTCTTTTTGCTTCGGGGCTTTTTGGTCCCTAAAAATCACCAGAATTTTCAGTCATTTGACTCCGCTTGATATTCCTTTTCAGAAACAAGGAAAAATGAAACCGCACTCTAGGTTAATAGGTTAGTCCCAAAAATCATATAAAATATCATATAAATGCATATAAAACATCTAAGATGGATAATATAATAGCATGGAATAATAAAAATTATAGATACGCTGGAGACGATCAAGCATCCCCAAGCTTAATTCCTGCTTGTCCTCGAGTAGGTAAATGATAAAACATAATTTTTATGTGGAATGCTAGCTAACGATTTATCAATGTAATTTTATTTATTTTGGCACGAATGTTCGTAACCATAAGATTCAAAACAAAAGTTTAATTTTGACATAAAACAATAATACTTCAAGCATACTAACAAGGCAATTATGTCTTCTCAAAATAACATGGCCAAAGAAAGCTTGTCCCTACAAAATCATATAGTCTGCTATGCTCCATCTTCATCACACAAAATATTCAAATCATGCACAACCTCGATGACAAGCCAAGCAATTGTTTCATACTTTTGATGTTCTCAAACCTTTTCAACTTTCACGCAATACATGAGCGTGAGGCATGGACACAACACTATAGGTGGAATAGAATATGGTGGTCATGGGGAAGAAAAAAAGAGGGAGATAGTCTCACATCAACTAGGCGTATGAACGAGCTATGGAGATGCCCATCAATAGATATCAATGTGAGTGAGTAGGGATTGCCATGCAACGGATGCACCGTGAGCTATAAGTGTATGAAAGCTCAAAAGAAACTAAGTGGGTGCGATCCAACTTGCTTGCTCATGAAGACCTAGGCAATTTGAGGAAGGCCGCCATTGAAATATACAAGCCAAGTTCTATAATGAAAATTCCCACTAGTATATGAAAGTGACAACATAGAGGACTTCTATTGCAACATCCCAAATTTTCAATTTGGAATGTTATACATTAGGTCATCCTATGCATATCATATTTTATTTGCATTTTGGTTTTGATCCTAGAAATTCTAAGCAACTCAAGGACCCACGAGAGAGTTAGATTTCGCTTATTTTCATATTTGAATTTTCCTCAAATATTGAAAAGAGGATCATTTTGGTTTTAATTATTTTTCTCTCTGAAATATTTCAATATAAACATAAACGAGAGGAGATAATATGACTTCTCCAAAATAAAATAAATATTGAGGAAAATGTTAAAATCAAATAAATAATTTTATTTGGATTTTATTGCTATTTTATTTGAATTAGAAAATATGCATTTTAGGCCAAGAAAATGTTCACTTTGTTCTAAATATTTTATTTAGACGGTGAAAATTGTTTTTGGCATTTTTAGAATATTTTATTTATTTAGGATTTTCGCTTTGCATGAATTTTATTAAAGAAAACTTCTCGACCAAATCGGGCCACGCCCACCTGCCCAAAGACTGCTGTTCTCGACCCCAAGCCGAGACCGACCTCAGACGCCGACGCCACCCTGACACCGCTGCCTTGCCCCCTCCCCAAGCCACCCTCCCTCGACCCTTTAAAAGTCACCGCCTTTCCCCACATCGCCACTCGCCAAGAAGAAGAAGAAGAAGGCTGCCGAGCCACAGATGTCACACTGGGCCACCACGAGCCGCCACCTCAAGACTGCAGACCACAAGACCTCAAGGCCACCTCGCTACCACGCCACCTCACTGCCTCTCCCTCCCGGGCCGAGCCGCGAGCGCCAGATCTCGCCGCCTTTTTTGTTTTTTAGGTAAAACTGCTTTTCTTAAAACCCTAGATCGGTTTTTATTTATTTAGATCGGTTCGGTTTTCTTCGGTTTAGTTATTTAGCTGCTCGTTCGCTCGCTTTAACGAACTAATTCGCCTGCTTGTCTTCAAGAGCGGACCTTCGTCCGATAGATTTTTCCTTTTCCATTTATTTTCGGTCAGGACCTATCCGCAATTATTTTTATTGCAGATTAGCCCTCGATCTTCAAACTCGCAACTTTTTAACCGTCATTCAAATCCAAAGGAAACCAACGCCAAAATCTTCGCCTCGAGCCCCCTTTCTATTTAATCAACTTGAACATGGTTTGACAATTTAAAACTTGAACATGGCTTGAACATGGCCTTTGACCAAGTTTCAGCCCATAGCTCCGATTTGGTTGATTTATTTTTGCAAATCAAGCTCTTCAGCTTGAACTTGCATATTTGATCTTCTTATTTGAGTTTTACCTTGCATCTATGCTTGAGTGCTTATGTATGCCATTGTTTGTTTGCGATAGAATTCTCGAGTGCTAAGCGTGCTACTACGAAGTCTCGGGTTTATGGATCGCCAAAGAAGGCAAGTAACACATTGATCATACTCTTTTCATACCCAGCTTTTATGCATTAGTTACAACCTCAAACACCGCATGATTAGGATGTGATTAACTTGTGGGTATTGGGAAGTAGATGATGAGGTAGAACCTATTGCCCTTTTATTATCAAACCCTCGTAGTTACTTCTACGTTATGCTTATACTGTTATGCTATGCTCGTGGACGGATTGGGCTTGAGTGTATCCATGACAGGATGTGAGATTATTAATGGTTAACTTAAGGTGGCTACTTAAATACACATCCGGGTGGATTGTTGTTGGCACCGGAGAATCCAAAGGTTGTCCTAGGATATCCTGCAGTACCCGCGTGATCATCCCATGGTTCGCCACCCAGTGCTCAAAGGGACCATAAGATTATTCATGCTAGAAACTTCCGTATGCAGCCACAAGCTATTATGGGCTCTAGCATAGTTGAGTATGTTGCATGACCTCTTTCAAAGGTGGGCTAGCGATGTAGGGGAAAGTAGGTGTAACTGCCCACCCGAGTAAAGAGTTAATGTTTCGTAAAGATTGTGTCTCGGCCATCCGCTTCTCAAACACCATGTAGACATGTAGTACGAGAAATCCAACGGAGGAGATCGAGTCTTATGGGAAAGTATGCAAACCTCTCGCAGAGTGTACAAACTAATCATGGTTAGCCGTGTCCCCTGCTATGGACATCCCGAGTATCCGGTTCTTGGATTATCATGTTGATCTCATCTCTAATTAATTGTTGGGTTATTAATACGCTTAATTGGGATTGAGTTGAGGAACCTTCTCAATGTTTAACAACTACCATGACAGCTTAAACAAAATATATTCCTTGGTGTAGGGGAAAATTGGCTTTTGCAAAACATTATAACCATAGAGCCTCCACCAGCCATATATGCATGTAATCGATAGCATTTATTTTGTTCATTGCTCATCAGGTTATATTGCCAAAGATATTCCATGCGCTGACCTGTTTTGGCTGCAACATATCATGTTGCGCATTTTCAGACGTAAGAGTAAGGTGTGCTAGGTCGTTGTCATGCACTCACCTATGCCGCTGGAGTTGATGGACTCACTTTATCTCCCAAGCCTTCCGCTGTTATCTTATTTAGATGGCCTTAAGCCATATTTATTGTAATAAGTTCTCTTGAGACTATCGATGTAATAAGTGTGTGATTGCACCGTGTTATAAATCCTTCAAGCACTGTGTGTCAAGATTACCGATCCGTGGATAACACTTATGCACGTAGATTCGACTGCTTAAGGTTGGATCGCTACAAGATGGTATCGAGCACATGCCGATTGTAGGACACGACCCCTAAGTTGCTTTATAGGTCACTCTTTCTCTACTCATTTCGACTCGCCCATTTTCTACTCTATAGGATGGCGACTCAAGGAACAAGTTTGCACAACCGGATGAAGACACACCTTTCGGACGACACTTGAAGGAAGTCACTAGGTACCGAACATCGGAATACCAAGCTTCACCGGGCCTACACCGCCACTGATGACCCACAAGTATAGGGGATCTATCGTAGTCCTTTCGATAAGTAAGAGTGTCGAACCCAACGAGGAGCGTATGAAATGATAAGCGTTTTCAGCAAGGTATTCTCTGCAAGTATCAAATAAGTGGTAACAGATAGTTTTGTGATAAGGTAAATTGTAATGAGCAACAAGTAACAAAAGTAAATAAGGTGCAGCAAGGTGGCCTAATCCTTTTGTAGCAAAGGACAAGCCGAACAAACTCTTATAATAGGAAAAGCGCCCCGAGGACACATGGGAATATCGCTGCTTAGTTTTCATAACGCTCATATGATTCGTGTTCGTACTTTGATAATTTGATATGTGGTGGATCGGTGCTTGGGTGTTGTTCTTACTTGAACAAGCATCCCACTTATGATTAACCTCTATTGCAAGCATCCGCAACTACAACAAAAGTATTAAGGTAAACCTAACCATAGCATGAAACATATGGATACAAATCAGCCCCTCACAAAGCAACGATAAACTAGGGTTTAAGCTTCACACCTAGCAACCCATCATCTACTTATTACTTCCCAATGCCTTCCTCTAGGCCCAATAATGGTGAAGTGTTATGTAGTCGACGCTCACATAACACCACTAGAGATTAGACAACATACATCTCATCAAAATATCGAATCTAATACCAAATTCACATGACTACTAATAGCAAGACTTCTCCTTGTCCTCGTGAACAAACGTAACGACTCACAAAGCATATTCATGTTCATAATCGAGGGGTAATAATATGCATAAAGGATCTGAACATATGATCTTCCACCAAGTAAACCAACTAGCATCAACTACAAGGAGTAATCAACACTACTAGCAACCTACTAGCACCAATCCCGGACTTAGAGACAAGAATTGGATACAAGAGATGAACTAGGGTTTGAGATGAGATGGTGCTGGTGAAGATGTTGATGGAGATTGCCCTCTCCCGATGAGAGGAGCGTTAGTGATGATGATGACGATGATTTCCTCCCGAGGGAAGTGTCCTCAGAACAGCCACGCCGAGCCCTAGATTGGTTCCTCCAAGGTTCCAACGTGGCGGCGGAGTCTCGTCCCGAAAGGTTGCTTCTGATTTTTTTCTCATCGAAAGACTTCATATAGGAGAAGATGGGCATCAGAGAGCCACCAGGGGGCCCACGAGGTAGTGGGCGCGCCCAGGGGGGTAGGGCGCACCCCCCACCCTCGTGAGCAGCGTGTGGGCCCCCTGGCCTTCATCTTTGGCGAGGATTTTTCTTTATTTATTTTAAGACATTTCATGGAGTTTCAGGACTTTTGATGTTGCCTGTAATAGGTCTTCAATATTTGCTCCTTTTCCAGCCTGCATTCCAGCTATTTATTCTCCTCTTCATGTAAACCTTGTAAAATAAGAGAGAATAGCCATAAGTATTGTGACATAACGTGAAATAACAGCCCATAATACGATAAATATCGATATAAAAGCATGATGCAAAATGGACGATCAACTCCCCTGCTTAGACCTCGCTTGTCCTCGCTTAAAAGCCGATAACAATAAATATGTCCTCATGTTTAGAGGTAGAGGCGCCGATAAAATAAAATACGGACATGAAGGCATCATGATTATTCTCATAACAGCAACATATATAGATTTGTCATATGATTACTTATGTTCAAGTGATGATCCTTTCACAAAGCCAAAGTATGAATCGTAAACCTTATTGAGCATCAACAAATTATAACCTCACCATTGAAGCAATTGCAATTTATCATAACATCGGAAAGAGTCTATGTCAGAGCTTAAAAGCAAGTCTACATACTCAACTATCACCTAGTCCTTCATAATTGCTAACACTCACGAAATACTTGTGGTTACGGAGTTTTAATCGGACACAGAGAAAGATAGGGGCTTATAGTTTTGCCCGACAACCTTTTACCTCAAGGGTAATGTCAACAATAATAATCCATGCTCCCCTACATCCAATTAGATATATATATATATCTTGTTCTTTCCAACATGCTGAGTTTGCCAAAGGATAAAATAAAAAGGGAAAGGTGAAGATCACCGTGACTCTTGCATAAGGTAGAGGATAATAATAAAAGATAGGCCCTTCGCAGAGGGAAGCAGAGGTTGTCATGCGCGTTTAGGGTTGATGCACAAAATCTTAATGCAAAAGAACGTCACTTTATATTGCCCCTTGTATGTGAACCTTTATTATGCAAATCCGTCACTTTTATTAAGGCCCACAACAAGTTCGATAAAGCTTATTTCTCTGCACTAATAAGTCATGCATATTTAGAGAGCAATTTTATTGCTTGCACCGATGACAACTTACTTGAAGGATCTTACTCAATCCATAGGTAGATATGGTGGACTCTCATGGCAAAACTGGTTTATAGGTATTTGGAAGCACAAGTAGTATTTCTACTTGGTGCTGAGAATTTGGCTAGCATGAGGGGAAAGGCAAGCTCAACACGGTAGAGGATCCATGACAACATACTTTATCTCGATGTAAGAAAACATAACTCATTATGTTGTCTTCCTTGTCCAACATCAACTCTTTAGCATGTCATATTTTAATGAGTGCTCCCAATCATAAAAGATTTCAATGATAATATATCTATATGTGAAACCTCTTCCTTATTACTTCCTATTAATTGCAACGATGAACAAAGCTATATTTGTCAACTCCCAACAACTTTTAACCATCATACTCTTTCTATGTGAAGTCATTACTTTCACTAAGATCAATATGAACTCTTTGATTCTTTTCATTCTTTTTATTCTAATCACCCAAGATCATGGCAAAATACTCAAGCCCTTGACTCAACACTAATCTTTATTATATAGCTCACAGACTCGATTAAAAAGAAGGATCATAAAGCAAAACTCAAAACTAGATCATGCCATGACTTTATTCTACTAAATCAAGATACTACTAATAGGATTGAACTAAGAAAAACGGTAAAGATAAGAGTTGTGATGGTGATATGATACCAGGCACCTCCCCAAGCTTGGCAGCTGCCAAGGGAGTGCCCATACCCATGTGATTATATCTCCTTCTTTGTTGGTGAATATTCTTGGTGATGATGACGGGGATAATCTCACATCGAGCTTATTGACTCCTGCAACTTGAGGTCCATTATTTCCTTGAGCCCAGCAACGGCTAAGTCTCCTTGCACCCAAGGGTATTCTCCTCGTGAGATACAAGTTCAGACACTCCAACTCAATTTTCTTGAAAGAAATTCAACATTGAAGGGATAAAAGGTTTGGAAAAGGTGAGCTCAGTAGTTCCCCATCGTAAACCCAGCTCGGGGCAAGAGGTGACAATGGATCTTCCATGGCATCTACTTCATCGGTCAGCCTCCATCTTTTCCGCTCTAGCTTCAAGTAGCCAAGAATCCTTGTCTTCGTTGTTCCGGAGGAGGTTAGATATCCGTCATGGACTGACTCTTGAGAAGATATCTTGCTCAAATCTAAACAGCTCAAACGAAAAACAGAGAATATTTATGTGATTCGAGAGTCAAAACTTTAGGGAGTATATATAATGAATTTTACCGACCAAAATACGATTATGCAAGAAAATGGAGTCCTGAGGGCACACGAGGTGCTCACTAGGTAGGGGCGCGCCTGGGGGTAGGGCGCGCCCACCCTCGTGAAGGCCTCGTGTCCTTCCCGGACTGCCACTTATTTTTCTATTTATCTAAATATTCCAAAACAAAGAAATATTGCCTTAAAATTTGTTTTGGAGTCGGTTTACTTACCATACCACATACCTATTCCTTTTCGAGTCCTAAACGGCCCGAAATTGTCCTTATGTATTCTCCGGTTACGGTTTCAATAATATTGGTTTCAACATTTATGGATTACATGAGATATAATGTTTGATTCTTTGACCGCTTACCACCTTCGGATTTGTGCCTTCGGTTGTTGATTTTATGGCACCGAATGATAGACCTCCTCGATAACGAGGGACCTTCCCATTTAGAGAGAAGTTTTCCGCAAAAATCTTAAACGAGAGTTGTATAGCAATACATAATCACCTACCTTAAACTCACGCTTTTGTATCCTTTTTTCATGCCATCTTTTAACTTTTTCTTTAAACAACTTGGCATTTTCATAAGCTTGGGTTCTCCATTCATCAAGTGAGCTAATATCAAATAACATCTTCTCACCGGCAAGTTTGAAATCATAGTTGAGCTCTTTAATAGCCCAATATGCCTTATGTTCTAGTTCGAGAGGTAAGTGACATGCTTTTCCATAAACCATTTTATACGGAGACATACCCATAGGATTCTTATATGCAGTTCTATATGCCCATAATGCATCATCAAGTTTCTTGGACCAATTATTTCTAGACCTATTAACATTCTTTTGCAAAATTAATTTGAGCTCTCTATTACTCAATTATACTTGACCACTAGACTCTGGGTGATAAGGAGATGCAATTCTATGATTAACGTCATATTTAGCAAGCATTTTACGGAAAGCACCATGAATAAAATGTGAACCACCATCAGTCATTAAATATCTAGGGACTCCAAACCTTGTAAAAATAACTTCCTTAAGCATTTTAATAGAAGTGTTATGATCAGCACTACTAGTTGGAATAGCTTCTACCCACTTAGTAACATAATCAACAGCAACTAAAATATGTGTATATCCATTAGAGGTAGGAAAAGGTCCCATATAATCAAAGCGCCAAACATCAAATGGTTCAATAACAAGTGAATAATTCATAGGAATTTCTTGACGATACTAATATTACCAATTCTTTGACATTCATCACAAGACAAAACAAACTTACGGGCATCTTTGAAGAGAGGGCCAATAAAACCTGATTGCAATACCTTATGTGCGCTTCTATCTCCAGCGTGGTGTCCTCCATAAGCTTCGGAGTGACACTTATGTAGGATATGTTCCTGCTCATGCTCAGCACACAACGCCTAATAACACCATCTACTCCTTCTTTATAAAGATGTGGGTCATCCCAAAAGTAATGTCGTAAATCATAAAAGAACTTTTTCTTTGTTGGTATGTGAAGCTAGGTGGTATAAATTTAGCAACAATATAATTAGCATAATCAGCATACCATGGAGTGCTACGAGAAGTGCTTATGACATTTAATTGTTCATCAGGAAAGCTATCATCAATAGGTAGTGGGTCATCAAGAATATTCTCTAACCTAGATAAATTGTCTGCAACGGGATTCTCAGCTCCTTTTCTATCAACAATATGCAAATCAAATTCTTGCAGCAAGAGAACCCATCTAATAAGTCTAGGTTTTGCATGTTTCTTTTCCATAAGATATTTAATAGCATCATGATCTGTGTGAATAGTTACTTTAGAGTCAACAATATAGGGTCTGAATTTATCACAAGCAAATACAACTGCTAAGAGTTCCTTTTCGGTAGTTGCATAATTTCTTTGAGCATTGTCTAGAGTCTTACTAGCATAATGGATAACATTCAATTTCTTATCAACTCTTTGCCCTAGAACAGCACATACAAAGATAATCACTAGCATCACACATAATTTCAAAGGGTAAATTCCAATCGTGGTGAACAACAAAAAGTAGACTAAAGCTTTCTTAAGTATTTCAAATGCTTCTACACAATCATCATCAAAGACAAATGGTACATATTTTGTAATAAATTAGTCGAGGTCGAGAAATTTTTGAGAAGTCCTTAATGAACCTCCTATAAAATCCGGCATGACCAAGGAAACTTCTTATACCTTTGATGTCCTTGGGACATGGCATCTTTTCAATAGCATCAACCTTGGCTTTATCAACTTCAATACCTCTTTCGAAACTTTGTGCCCCAAGACAATACCTTCATTAACCATAAAGTGGCACTTTTCCCAATTCAAGACAAGATTAGTTTCTTCACATCTCTCAAAATCTCGATCAAGATTGCTCAAGCAATCACAAAAGAGGAACCATAGATGGAAAAGTCGCCCATGAAAACCTCACAAATCTTTTCACAAAAGTCGAGAATATAGCCATCATGCATCTTTGAAAGGTAGCAGTTCATTACATAAACCAAAAGGCATACGCCTATAAGCAAAAGTACCAAAAGGGCATGTAAAAGTAGTCTTTGATTGATCTTTAGCCGACACATGTATTTGAGAGAAACCAGAATAACCATCTAGAAAGCAATAATGTGTATGTTTGCATAATCTTTCTAGCATTTGATCAATAAAAGGTAAGGGTAATGATCTTTCTTAGTGGCTTTATTTAATTTATGGAAATCAATTACCATCCTATAACCTGTGATAATTCTTTATGAATCAATTCATCTTTATCATTAGGGACAACAGAATACCTCCTTCTTAGGGACACAATGGACATGACTTACCCAATCGACTATCAAGAACGGAATAAATTATACCTGCCTCCAGGAGCTTGAGCATTTCTTTTCTTACAACTTCTTTCATTTTAGGATTCAAACGTCGTTGAGGATCACGAACTGGTTTGGCATCCGCTTCCAAATTTATTTTATGTTGACATAGAGTGGGACTAATGCCCTTAAGATCATCGAGAGTATATCCAATAGCTGCACGGTGCTTCTTCAGAGTTTTCAATAATCTTTCTTCTTCATGCTCAAAGGTTAGCACTAATAATAACACGGATATATTTTCTTTTCATCAAGATAAGCATATTTAAGATTATCAGCAATGGTTTAAGCTCAAACACGGATCACCCTTGGGTGGAGGAGGATCCCTAGGATTTCAACAGCAAATTGTGTTGCGTAATAGGTTCCTGCTTAAAGAATACTTCATCTATTTCCTTCTTTCATTCATGAACATCTCATTTTCATGGTCTAGCAAATAGTGTTCCAAAGGATCACTAGGAGGCACAACAATAGAAGCAAGACCAATAATTTCATCCTTACTAGGCAATTCTTCCTCACGATGTTGTTTACTAAATTTAGAGAAATTAAACTCATGAACCATATCATCCAAGCCAACAAGAATAACATTCTTTTGTAGTCTATCGTAGCATTAATAAGATTCAAGAAGGGTCTACCAAATATAATGGGACAAAAGCTATCTTGTGGAGAACCAAGAACAAGAAAATCAGCGGATATTTGGTTTTCCCACACAAGACTTCAACATCTCTAACAATTCCCACTAGCTAAATAGTATCTCTATTGGCAAGCTTAATTGTAACATCAATATCTTCTATCTCAATGGGTAATTTCATGCTTAATTTCTTCATACAAGGTAATAGGTATAACACTAGCACTAGCCCCATATCACATAAGCCATGATAACAATGATCTCTTATTTTAACAGTAAATAACAGCACGCCTACCACATGTCTATGTTTATCTTTAGCATGTGGTTTAGCAATTCTAGCAGCTTCACCAGAGAATTGAATGACATGCCCATCAATATTATCGACAAGAGATCTTTAACAATAGCAATATTAGGTTCTACTTTGACTTGCTCAGAGGTGTATAAGTTCTAATATTGCTTTTACTTAACAACACTTGAAGCTTTAGCATGATCCTTTACTCTAACAGGAAAGGTGGTTTCTCAACATAAGAGGTAGGAACAATAGGATCATTATAAGTGACAGTCTTTTCTTCAACTTTAATAGGTGCAGCTACTTTTACTTCTATGGAGGATGATATTTAAACCACTTCTTTAGGGAGATCAACATAAGTAGCAAAAGATTCACGTAAAGAAGCTACTATCTTAGAGTCAAGTCCATATTTAGTGCTAAACTTACGGAAGATATCGGTATACATAAAAGATTTAACACAATCAAACATAGGTGTCATACCTGACTCCTTACCTTCCTCGAGGTCCCAATCTTCAGAGTTGCGTTTAATTCTATCCAATAAATTCCATTTGAATTCAATAGTCTTCATCATAAAAGAGCCAGCACAAGAAGTATCAAGCATGGTGCGATTGTTATCAGAAAGCCGAGCATAAAAATTCTAAAGAATTGTCACTTTTGAGAGCTCATGATTGGGGCATGAATATAACATTCATTTAAGCCTCCCCCAAGCTTGAGCGATGCTTTCTCCTTCGCGAGGCCAAAAATTATATATAATTGCGATCACGATGAACAAGATGCATAGGGTAATACTTTTGATGAAATTCCAATTTCAATCTTTTATAGTTCCATGATCTCGTATCACATAGCCTATACCATGTAAATGCGTCTTCCTTCAAAGATAAAGGGAAAGCCTTCTTCTTAACAACATCATCGAGTACACCTGCAAGCTTAAATAATCCACAAATTTCATCCACATATATTAAGTGCTCATCAAGGTGCTTTGTTCCATCTCCTGTAAAAGGATTAGCTAGCAGTTTTTCCATCATACCCGAAGGAAATTCAAAAGGAGTTTCATTTTCAATAGGTTCAGTAGGTTGAGTAGGTTGAGGAGCAACTTTTGTTTCATCGACGGGTGAAGATACCCTAATAAGCCCCTCGATAATTACTTTCCATAGTAACAAGTGATGTAAAGTTTCAGCACACTAAATAAAATTTTCCTTACCAAATTCCACCTACCAAAGGCGCTTCACCGCAACGGCGCCAGAAAAGAGTCTTGATGACCCACAAGTATAGGGCATCTATCGTAGTCCTTTAGACAAGAAAGAGTGTCGAACCCAACAAGGAGCGTATGAAATGATAAGCGTTTTCAACAAGGTATTCTCTACAAGTATCAAATAAGTGGTAACAGATAGTTTTGTGATAAGGTAAATTGTAACGAGCAACAAGTAACAAAAGTAAATAAGGTGAAGCAAGGTGGCCCAATCCTTTTGTAGCAAAGGACAAGCCGAACAAACTCTTATAATAGGAAAAGCGCCCCGAGGACACATGGGAATATCGCTGCTTAGTTTTCATCACGCTCATATGATTCGCGCTCGTACTTTGATAATTTGATATGTGGTGGATCGTGCTTGGGTGCTGTTCTTACTTGAACAAGCATCCCACTTATGATTAACCTCTATTGCAAGCATCCACAACTACAACAAAAGTATTAAGGTAAACCTAACCATAGCATGAAACATATGGATCCAAATCAGCCCCTTACGGCAACTCATAAACTAGGGTTTAAGCTTCGTCACTCTAGCAACCCATCATCTACTTATTACTTCCCAATGCCTTCCTCTAGGCCCAATAATGGTGAAGTGTTATGTAGTCGACGCTCACATAACACCACTAGAGATTAGACAACATACATCTCATCAAAATATCGAATCTAATACCAAATTCACATGACTACTAATAGCAAGACTTCTCCCTTGTCATCGTGAACAAACGAACTACTCATAAAGCATATTCATGTTCATAATCAGAGGGGTAATAATATGCATAAAGGATCTGAACATATGATCTTCCACCAAGTAAACCAACTAGCATCAACTACAAGGAGTAATCAACACTACTAGCAACCTACTAGCACCAATCCCGGACTTAGAGACAAGAATTGGATACAAGAGATGAACTAGGGTTTGGAGATGAGATGGTGCTGGTGAAGATGTTGATGGAGATTGCCCTCTCCCGATGAGAGGAGCGTTGGTGATGATGATGACGATGATTTCCTCCCGAGGGAAGTGTCCATGGCGTAACAGCTCACGGAGCCCTAGATTGGTTCCGCCAAGGTTCCGCTTTCAGGCGGCGGAGTCTCGCCCCAAAGGTTGCCTCTGATTTTTTTCTCATCGAAAGACTTCATATAGGAGAAGATGGGCATCAGAGAGCCACCAGGGGGCCCACGAGGTAGGGGGGCGCGCCTAGGGGGGTAGAGCGCGCCCCCCACCCTCGTGAGCATGGTGTGGGCCCCTGGCCTTCATCTTTGGCGATGATTTTTCTTTATTTATTTGAAGACATTACGTGAGTTTCAGGACTTTTGGAGTTGCATGTAATAGGTCCCCAATATTTTCTCCTTTTCCAACCTGAATTCCAGCTTGCCGCATTCTCCTCTTCATGTAAACCTTGTAAAATAAGAGAGAATAGCCATAAGTATTGTGACATAACGTGAAATAACAGCCCATAATGCGATAAATATCGATATAAAAGCATGATGCAAAATGGACGATCGGGCCACCACAAGGATCTTAAGGACACTATCTACCGATATGTGGGCGCGAGATGAGCAATGGGAGATGATCAGCAGCAGGAGGGACAAGTCCATTGCAGCTTTCTTCCAGAGTTAAACCAGCACATTCGCCGCCAGGAGAACCAGACAAAGCGCAAGCATGATAGATTTGAAGAAGGTGATGACCAGGAACATGGAGCTTGAAGAGGAACTCAAGTCTACGCGCGACGGATACGAGGAGGAAATCACAATACTAGTGGAGAAGAATGACGACCTGACGAGGAAGCTAGGAGTATTCCTGGGAGACCCCGCGCCAGGAGGAGATGACGACCACCCCGATGACATTCATTTAGAAGACTACCTCATCATCGATTTACACCGACTCCAATTCCGACAAAGAGTGATGATGATTATGAATATGAAGTGGAGCGAATATCATGGAGTCTTCCACCGATCAAAATTTCTAGTAGACCACCATATTATTAGTAGTATTCTCCCATGTATATATTAGTAGTCCGAGCGCTATAACGATAGTTAGATCGATTGTATGCCCTTGTTTGAATTGATTTGGTGTGATATGATTGTGTTTGTATCATGTGCATATGGGTAGTGCTTTCATTAGACCTCGCTCTAAACCCATCGATGCCTCTCAGACGTGACCCGGATTTGTCTTCCCACCGAGCTCACTCAATGATCCAGCAGCAGTAATGCCTTGATGCAACTACTAGTCCGTAACCAAGGCAACAACAACAACAACAACTCCACCGCCACCACTCTACAGCTGACAACTTAGCCCGTTTCTAAGGTTGCAGCCGCTGGTGTTTTCCAAAGAGCACCGAGCCAATAGTTGCCGATGACTGGCTACGAAGGATTAAAAGGGAGTTGACCACCGCATGTTGCACAGATGCTGAGAAGGTGCGCTTGCCGCACATCAATTGGATTGACCCGTAGCCTCATGGTGGGAAATTACACCGCCACCTTCCCTATAGCCAATGTCACTTGGGATCCGTTTCAGCAAGCATTCCACGCTGCTCATGTCTCAACCTGCATCGATGAGCATGAAGAAGCATGAGTTTCAAGAACTTACGCCAGTGGAAACTGCATTATGGGGCAGCTTGAAAGTGCAACTATCCCTAGGTGGTTTTGGTAATTCATAACAACATATAGCTCATTGAGCTAATGCTATTCCAAGACTATTATTTCAGGAAAGCTCAATGAATGGCATGGCATGGATGATGAGAGGGATCCTCAAAATACTAAGGACAAAGGATTGGCTCAAGCTCAAAAGCTCAAGACTCTTCATTTTACATTTTAGTGATCCAAGATCACATTGAGTCTATAGGAAAAGCCAATACTATCAAGAAGGGATGAGGTGTTGCTTAATGAGCCTCTTGCTTCATGTGCTTAGTGATATGCTCCAAAACCTCAACTACTTTCCCACATCCACATATGACCTAAACCTAAAGCCAAAATCGGTCACGCCGATTCTTTCTATCCGCGCCACCGATTCCAAAAGTCATAGCCACCGCCACAAACCCTAAGCAAATCGGTCTTACTGATAGGGATCTCGGTCTCACCGAGATGGGGTTGCAATCTCTCTGCTTCCTTCGTAACGCTTCGGTCTAACCGGTGAGCGATCGGTCCCACCGAGATTGCAATGTAAACTCTCCGCTTCCTTTTGTAACATTTCGTCTCACCAAAAGAGCAAATCGGTCCCACCGAGTTTACTTCGACCAACTCTCCGAAAGCTTATTACCAAATCGGTCTCACCGAGTTTGTGTAATCGGTCTCACCGAGATTACGTTATGCCCTAACCCTAACCATATCGGCCTCACCGAGATGCATGTCACCCCATCGAAAATCACTAACGGTCACTATAGTTTATCGAATCGGTCCGACCGAGTTTAACGATTCGTCCCACCGAGTTTGGTAAATTGTGTGTAACGGTTAGATTTTGTGTGGAGGCTATATATACCCCTCCACCTCCTCTTCATTCGTGGAGAGAGCCATCGAACTAACCTACACTTCCAACTTACCATTTCGAGAGAGAACCACCTACTCATGTGTTGAGACCAAGATATTCCATTCCTACCATATGAATCTTGATCTCTAGCCTTCCCCAAGTTGCTTTCCACCCAAATCCTCTTTCCACCAGATCCAAATCCTATGAGAGATAGTTGAGTGTTGGGGAGACTATCATTTGAAGCACAAGAGCAAGGAGTTCATCATCAACACACCATTTGTTACTTCTTGGAGAGTGGTGTCTCCTAGATTGGCTAGGTGTCACTTGGGAGCCTCCGACAAGATTGTGGAGTTGAACCAAGGAGTTTGTAAGGGCAAGGAGATCGCCTACTTCGTGAAGATCTACCGCTAGTGAGGCAAGTCCTTCATGGGCGACGGCCATGGTGGGATAGACAAGGTTGCTTCTTCGTGGACCCTTTGTGGGTGGAGCCTCCGTGGACTCAAGAGCCATTACCCTTCGTGGGTTGAAGTCTCCATCAACGTGATGTACGATAGCACCACCTATCGGAACCACGACAAAAACATCCGTGTTCCAATTGCGCTTGAATCCTCCAAACCCTTCCCTTATATTCTTGCAAGTTGCATGCTTTATTTTCCGCTGCCTATATACTCTTTGCATGCTTGCTTGAATTGTGTGATGATTGCTTGACTTGTCCTAAAATAGCTAAAATCTGCCAAACTATAAAATTGGGGAAAGGTTAAGTTTTTATTGGTCAAGTAGTCTAATCACCCCCTCTAGACATACTTCAAGGTCCTACAAGTGGTATCGAGCTTTGGTCTCCATTTGCTTTGATTTCCATAGCTTTTGGTGGTCATAGCCTTAGTTTCACAACCTAGGAGAGTATGGCGCCTAGCGAGGGAAATTATCACCGAGAGGTCCTTACTTTGATGGTACTAATTTTGCTAGTTGGAAGCATAGGATGAAAATGCATATTCTTGGACATAACCCTCACTGCTTGGGCAATTATTTGTATTGGCTTGCAAGGTGAATTCTTCGATGGGAGAGAACCGAACCGTGAAGCTAATGCGAAGAATTGAAGATGCTACAATACAACGCCAAGCATGTGACATCATCTTCAACGGATTGTGCCTCAAGAATTCAACAAAATCAGCCGCCTTGAGAATGCAAAGGAAATTTGGGATACTTTGATTGATATGCATGAAGGTACCGAGTCCGCTAAGGAATCCAAGTTGATGTGCTCCAAAGTCAGCTTGACAAGTTCAAAATGAAGGATGGTGAAGGTGTCGCTGAAATGTACTCTAGGCTTGTTTTATCACAAATGAGATTGCCGGCTTAGGGAGTGAAGAGATGACCGACAAATTCATCATCAAGAAAATCCTAAGAGAATTGGATGGAAAGTATGATACTGTGCACATTGATCCAAATGATGCCAAACTACAAAGATCTCAAGCCAACGGAAGTCATTGGAAGGATTGTTGCTCATGAGATGTCACTCAAGGATAAGGAGGAACTTCACAACAAGTCAAGTGGTGCTTACAAAGCCTCAAGTGAAGCCCCCACATCATCAAGTGAGAAACCAACCTTCAATGAAGAATTGAGCTTAATGGTGAAGAACTTCAACAAATTCTACAAAAGTAGAAGCAAAGAAAGAAGCTCCAAGTCAAGGTCTTACAATGACAAGAGATCTTCTAGTCGAGAGCTAATTGCTACAATTGTGGGAGACCCGGACACTACTCCAATGAGTGTACGGCACCCTACAAAAGAAGAGAAGATTCTCCAAGAAGAAGGAGCAAAAGAGAAGAATCACCACCAAGAGAGAGGAGGAGTAGAGATGATCATCATGAACGAAGACCCTCATGGAGAAGTAAGGATTCGGAAAGGAAGGACAAGTCATCAAAGAGCTACACAAAACGAAGACATCAAGCTCATGTTGGTGAATGGGTTTCCGGCTCCGACTCCGACAATCACTCCGAGAGAAGCTATCACTCCGACTCCGAATATACTCAAGATGAAGGTGTTGCCGGTCTAGCACTTGTGTCAACCAACTCCTACGACATATTTGAGTCACCAAATGAAGGAATTGGTAGATGCTTCATGGCCAAAGGTCCTAAGGTACCACACCCCGAGTATGTTGATTTTGATATTGATGAAGATGACTTGCTAGGTGATGATGATTTACTTGTTGACAACTCTAGTGATGAATACTATGATGAAACGTCAATTAATCATGCTAATCAAATGAATGACAATGATAAGGAGAAAATTGAGCTTCTAACTAAAGAACTAAACACTCTTAAGTTGGCTCATGAAACTATCTTCAAGATCATCGAGAACTTTAAGGGCTCATGAGAAGTTACGCTTTGAAAAGCTAAATCTTGAGCAAGAGCATGAGTTCTTAAAGGCAATCAATGATGATCTCTGCAAGAAAAGTTCTTCTTACATTGCCAAGCGTTTACTCTTATCTACTTACATGCCTCAAGTTAAGTCTAGTAATAAGTACAAGAAAGATACTTCCTCTAGTAGTAACAATAATAATGTCAAATCCAATGTTGTTGCTTCTAGTAGTTCTCTTGATTCCACTAATGATTCTCTTAGCCAAGTTAACTTGAGCAAGGAAATAGTTTATTGAAGGGAATTATAGAGAAAGGTGTTTACAAGAGCCTTGCCGGGAGTAAGCAATTCGAGGAAATCAGACGCAAGCAAGGAAGGCACCGAAGAATCAAGGTGTTGGTTTTGAACGAAAGTTCAACGCCAATGGAGTTGAGGGAAAAAGATCAATACCCCAAGACAAAGTTTGTTCCTCAACAAGAGAAGTATGATCCTACTTCCTTCAAGGGACACAAGCTCAAGATGATCTTCCACCACAAGACCACAAGAACAAAGGCAAGGACAAGCTTCAAGAAGAGATTGATGCATTTGAAGAAGCACCTAAAGCCTCGCTCGAGTGGGTCCCCAAGACTACGCCAAGTTCTACTTCATCAAGTACAACTATAACTCCAAGGATTCCCATCAAGATGATGTGGATCCCAAGAAGAAGAACTAGAGAGTTCTTGAGGGTGACTCCGCCAACATTCTTCACTCATATCATTTTGGCAAGAACAAGTGCAATCAACTTCCACATCTTGCACCAGTTCAAGGAGTCACAAACCCTCATGTTGGTAAGGCAAGGGACAAGGTAACCTAATGTTTTCATGGACATCATCTTGTGTGTGCATCACTCTATGTCTATGGATATTCTTGTTTGTTCCTTGTGGGACTAACCCATGTAGGCAAGTTGAAAGTGCAACTCACTCCAAAGGATTGGTCCAAATGATCTACATCAACATTGAGCATCTACATCTTCAACACCTACATGAAGTCATCATCGACAAAACCCAAGGTTAGTTCATCCCTCTAAGGGGGGATCTCACATCTAGGGGGAGCTTAACTCTAAGAATTGAGTCAAAGTAACTCTAATGGTGTGAACACATTAATGCATTATGTAAAAGTGGTAACCCCACTTGAGCTTAAACGATGAGTATGACCTATGATCAAATGTTCTCATTTGACTCCTAAGTCAATATACTCATATATAGATGACCTAGTCATCGCCAATTGCTTGATAGTTGCTAAAATTGGTTGTGCATGTTTTGCCACATATTTCAATTATCATCTTATTGTGTGAGCATGTTGGTGCATATTTTACTCATTCAAGGACATCCACTTGTTGTTTTGTTTGTTTGGTTTCTTTTCTTTGTGCCAAATGGATGGACAAGAATGCCTAAGAACCTTCTTTAGCTATCTATGCTTTTCTCGCCTCAAACTCTATTCATGCTACATCACAAAATTTGATCAAGTCGATTCAACCACTGTGGTGAGGAGCACTGAGTCCCCGATTCATTATAGACTTAAACTTCCAAAACCTCTTAGTGATTCTCGGTCCGACCGATCCTTCCATTTCGGTCCTACCGAGATCATCAAGTTGATCTGAGTTTTCAATCTCGTGCAACCGATTTGAACTTTTCGTCTCACCGATTTGTCAGAATCGAACACGTTATGCATCTCGGTGCCACCGAAGTTGTTCCACTCGGTCACACCGATGTGGTCGAGCTATATAGCCACGGGCAAAATTTTGAAATTTCTCCAAACCCTTCGCCACAAGAATGCTCGCTTCGCCATCGTGGTCTCCGGATCGCCTCCTCGCCGCTAGCAGCCTCCCGTCACTGGTCTTCGCCGCCGTTAACGGATTTCGCCCCGCCGCTGTGCCGTCAGAAAGTCCACCGCCAAGTTAGGGTATGGACTTAATCTTTGTGCTATCCACGCCCGATTCCCGCACATTGTTTTCATATTGATTCTGCCACGATTGAAACTCATCTATCCAGCCAAAATAGTTCATAGATTAGATGTGATTCAAATTTTAGGTTTAGGTTTCACGAAACCATCTCGACCCACCGAGTTGAAAAACTCGGTCTCACCGATTTGGCTTATGCCATTGCACTAGTGACTCTCGGTCCGACCGAGAATTACTAATCGGTGCAACCGATTTGAGAATTTCAGAAACCCTAGCAGTCTCGGTACCATCGAATCAAACTCGTCCAACCGAGATCATCAGCTTAGGTTCCAAAACTGCTTCGTATCACCGAGTTTGAAAATCGGTGGATCCAAATGCTTTCGTGGAAAACTAAGACTGAACTTTTGAGTCATTCTTTGCAAAACCTCTGCATTTTGTGATGCTCATCTTTTCTATCTCATCTATAACTCTTCACCGGGTCAGCAGTCACTTTTGCAAGATGTCCGATCAAAGTGACAGCCAGACAGTGTCAGAAGAGCAGATGGACTTAAGTGAGGGCACTAGTCCCTCAACCTCAGATGAAGGGAGCAGAAGTACTCCTAGCAATTTGCCTAAGGCTGCAACTAGGCAAAGGAGGAAAAGAACTTCAGATTCAGAGGATGAAGATTACAAAGCTGAGGAAGATGAGGCAACTTCCAAGAAAGTGGTGCTCAAGAAGGAATATGGCTCAGCAAAGAATGCAAAGCCAGGCATGAAGATCAAAAGGCCTACAGAAGACAACCAATGTCTAAAGCCGTAGTGTAACACAAGCTTCTTTGGAAATCCAACCCAAAGAACCAGCTGCCGCAGAAGGGAAGAAAAGAAAGGAAAGGGTCAAGATGACCATGACCAAAGTTATTGGGAAGCCTTCCATGATGGAAGAGGAAGAAGAGCTTGCTGCACCAGCTCCAAAGGCACCAAAGCTTATGGGAGATGCTATTAGATCGGGGCTGCCACATCTAAGCCCAAGGAAGCACCCAAAGCTACCCCCAAGGCCAAGTTCAGACCAAAGAGGAATACCAGAGTATTCCAAATTGCCGAGAAGAACAAGGCCCCAAAGGCTCGATGATGCCGATGAGGAAGATGAAGAAGGACAAGTTTTGAGAAAGATCAAGCCCAAGATACCAGACCACAACGATGCCCATCCCGTGGCCGAGGACATGAGAATCAGGAAGGATTCAGGGCTGGGGATATGGAGGATGGAAGATCCATATGCTTCAAGGAGAAGAACTGCTGTTGACTACAGTGTTCCACACAAAGGA
The DNA here is from genome assembly GCA_021605205.1 of Aegilops longissima. Taxonomy (NCBI): domain Eukaryota; kingdom Viridiplantae; phylum Streptophyta; class Magnoliopsida; order Poales; family Poaceae; genus Aegilops; species Aegilops longissima. The sequence goes on along the minus strand of JAHIAM010006237.1, from coordinate 40,618 downwards.
ACAACAGGACTTCTATGAAACAATTCTGTTGGACAAGAAGCCCATTGTCCTGTGACATGAGGTGGGTTGACTGAATTTCATGAAGGAGAATGAAGAGCACTATCCTCGAGTGCAAGACAGCTTTATTGCTTGTGGAGTGGCAGATTTTTTGGGCAAAAGCTCACAAATTGGAATGATGAACTTATCATGCGTTCTACTCCACATCACACTTTTACCCAGATGGAAGAATTGTTTGATGTCTCAAGGTACAAGGTACCACCACTCGTTGAAGAATGGGCAAAGCCGATAAATGCCCCAGAGGAGAATGAGGATGACCTAGACATTTATGCAAAGAAGAAGATGGGTCACAATTCAATGGCTCACATGTACAAGGAAATTCCAGACAAGGCATTAGGAACTCACAAGTTTGGATCAGTTCACTTTCTCACGCCGTGGTTGCCAACCATAAATTGATTCGAGGCACACTGTTGCCCAAATCTAGTGACCATAACATGATCAGAGGGCATGCCATCAACATGTTGCATGTGTTTGATGTGCCACGAAGTTCAAAGTCATGAGCCTGATCATAGAAACAATCAAGAGGACTGCAACAGATCGTAAGAGGAGCTGTGGATATGCACCTCGATTCAAGAATTGATAAACTAAAAATGGGCACAGAAAATATCGCTTGGATAAGGAACACTTTCCACTTTATCCGCACTTTGAGGACAATGAGGTTATCATGAATGAAGATGATCCACAATCAGTTCAAGCTCAGGAGAAGAAGGAGAAGGCAAAGAGGGAGAAAGCTGCCAAGATGCCAACTCAAGAGGAGGCATCTGAGTATTTTTGAAGAACAAGCAGAGCAGCTTGGTTACTTGATAGCATCAACCCCGAGGATAGAGAAGGGATTGGCCACCTCACTCAAAATCAGGAGAGCTTGAGAGAATCATAGAAAAGTTCTATAACTTAGATGTGAAAGTAACTGAGATTCAGTCTGCAGTGGAGGAACTACAAGGTGACATGCAGGAGAGGAAGGGCAAAACAACAACTGATGCATTTTCCAGAGTGCCTAGAGCCGAGGTCGATGCAAAGCCAAGGATGCACACAAGAGCAACTTCATCTCGCACCAGCCATACACCTTAGTGCCACCAGCTCCAAAGATCTACATCAGCTCCAGCTCCATCTACTTCAATCAAGCATTCTGTCCTCGGCGTTATCTCGACTCCACCACCAGCAGATCAAGCCTGAGAGTCGATCTAGCACTATGCATTTTCTATGAACTTTTTGGTAACTTGTTGCCAAAGGGGGAGAAGAATGTATAGATCATAGGCTTTTGTTCTCTCTTGCTTTATTTGGTGGTTTTTCAATCTTTGTTTGCTTTTGGTTGATATACTATGCTTGTGAGACATTGATGATCATGTGTTTGATCATAAGCTACACTTTTGCATGCTTGATATTATCCTATCTATCTTATGTGATCACTCACTATGCTTGGTGATGAGTGCATGTATTCATTGTTTATTATTTTGAGCGCTCCACCAAGATGTATGTGACATGGAAGAGTAACCCATGAGCCTAATTCATTGTGCATTTGCAGTCCAAAGCAAATCTAAAACTATGCACAAATTTAGGGGAGCTCTTGCTTATCACATACTTCTCAAAGCGATTTATGTTATTTAAATTTTATTATCATTTGTCGAAGTTTTGATCTATATGTCGTCATCAATTACCAAAAAGGGGGAGATTGAAAGTGCAACTATCCCTAGGTGGTTTTGGTAATTCATAACAACATATATCTCATTGAGCTAATGCTATTCCAAGACTATTATTTCAGGAAAGCTCAATGAATGGCATGGCATGGATGATGAGAGTGGATCCCTCAAAATACTAAGGACAAAGGATTGGCTCAAGCTCAAAAGCTCAAGACTCTTCATTTTACATTTTAGTGATCCAAGATCACATTGAGTCTATAGGAAAAGCCAATACTATCAAGAAGGGATGAGGTGTTGCTTAATGAGCCTCTTGCTTCATGTGCTTAGTGATATGCTCCAAAACCCTCAACTACTTTCCCACATCCACATATGACCTAAACTTAAAGCCAAAATCGGTCACACCGATTCTTTCTATCCGCGCCACCGATTCCAAAAGTCATAGCCACCGCCACAAACCCTAAGCAAATCGGTCTTATCGATAGGGATCTCGGTCTCACCGAGATGGGGTTGCAATCTCTATTTCCTTCAGAACGCTTCGGTCTAACCGGTGAGCGATCGGTCCCACCGAGATTGCAATGTAAACTCTCCGCTTCCTTTTTTAACATTTCGGTCTCATCAAAAGAGCAAATCGGTCCCACCGAAGTTTACTCCGACCAACTCTCCGAAAGCTTATTACCAAATCGGTCTCACCGAAGTTTGTGTAATCGGTCTCACCGAGATTACATTATGCCCTAACCCTAACCATATCGGCCTCACCGAGATGCATGTCACCCCACCAAAATCACTAACGGTCACTAGGTTTATCAAATCGGTCCGACCGAGTTTAACGATTCGGTCCCATCGAGTTTGGTAAATTGTGTGTAACGGTTAGATTTTGTGTGGAGGCTATATATACCCTCCACCTCCTCTTCATTCGTGGAGAGAGCCATCGAACAAACCTACACTTCCAACTTACCAGCTTCTGAGAGAGAACCACCTACTCATGTGTTGAGACCAAGCTATTCCATTCCTACCATATGAATCTTGATCTCTAGCCTTCCCAAGTTGCTTTCCACTCAAATCCTCTTTCCACCAGATCCAAATCCTATGAGAGAGAGTTGAGTGTTGGGGAGACTATCATTTGAAGCACAAGAGCAAGGAGTTCATCATCAACACACCATTTGTTACTTCTTGAGAGTGGTGTCTCCTAGATTGGCTAGGTGTCACTTGGGAGCCTCCGACAAGATTGTGGAGTTGAACCAAGGAGTTTGTAAGGGCAAGGAGATCGCTTACTTCATGAAGATCTACCGCTAGTGAGGCAAGTCCTTCGTGGGCGACGGCCATGGTGGGATAGACAAGGTTACTTCTTCGTGGACCCTTCGTGGGTGGAGCCTCCGTGGACTCAAGGTAGAGCTACCCTTCGTGGGTTGAAGTCTCCATCAACGTGATGTACGATAGCACCACCTATCGGAACCACGCAAAAACATCCGTGTTCCAATTGCGCTTGAATCCTCCACCCTTCCCTTATATTCTTGCAAGTTGCATGCTTTATTTTCCGCTGCCTATATACTCTTTGCATGCTTGCTTGAATTGTGTGATGATTGCTTGACTTGTCCTAAAATAGCTAAAATCTGCCAAACTATAAAATTGGGAAAAGGTTAAGTTTTATTGGTCAAGTAGTCTAATCACCCCCTCTAGACATACTTCAAGGTCCTACAGAAAGACGTGGATGAGTTTAGTGTTAGCCCGCTATGCCCCAGATGATGTGGCCACAGATGCCGCTAAGCAGGAGAAGTTTATGGAAGGTCTGAATGATGAGTTGAGTATGCAGTTAATGGTGGCAACATTTAACAACTACCAGGAGTTGGTAGACAAGGCTCTTATGATTGAAGGGAAGTAGCAGCATATTGAGAGCCGCAAAAGGAAGTATGGACAAGGGAAGTACAATTCAGAGCTCGTAAGAAGCCTGCTTTTACCCTCGAACTCGGAGGTTATACTCATAACCATGGAGGCCATACCCACAATGGATGAAGTACGATAACCACAAAGGGGCCCCAAGAATGGAAACAGGAATGGAGTCGGCAGCAATTAGAACCGCTTAACCCAGCCACACCCGCCAAGAAGGATCTAAGTCGATTACTTGTTTGCAAGTGCGGGAAGACTGGACACTACGCCATCGAGTGTTCAGAAGCAAAGAATGGTAATGGAAATGGAAGCTCTGGGAGGAAGCCCAACCCTTTTAATAGGGGACAAGTGAACCACATGAACGTGGAGGAGGTTGAAGAGCAGCCAGATGCAGTTATCGGTAAGTTTTTGGTTAAGTCATTTACTGCAATCGTTCTTCTTGATACTGGTGCATCACATTCATACATTTCAAGGGGATTTGTGGATAATTAGAAGTTGCCCACCAAAGTTCTTAGGACACCTATGTTAGTAAGCTCGCCAGGAGCTGAGTACATGGCAAGCCAAGGATGTTTTTAGATGCCATTAACCATAGGTAGGCATGTTTTCCCCTCAGACTTGATAATTTTGGAGTCACAAGGATTAGATGTGATACTAGGAATGGATTGGCTATCGATGTATGGGGGAAACATTGATTGCGCCAGTAAGACAATTCTGCTCACCACACCGGAGGGAAAAAGGATCAAGTATGTATCCAAGCATGCGCCAAGGAGAACCCAAGTAAATTCCCTCTCAGGAGTTGTTCAGGAGGAAGTGCCTGTAGTGAAGGATTACCCAGATGTATTTCCAGAGAAACTACCAGGCATGCCGCCGGATCGAGACATTGAGTTTTTGATAGAGTTGTTGCCAGGCACCGGACCAATATCGAAGAGACCATACCTGATGCCCGCAAATGATCTGGAGGAGATTAAGAAGCAAATTAAGGAGTTATTGGAGAAGGGTTACATTCGACAAAGTTCGTCACCATGGGGAGCCCCAGTGCTCTTGGTTGAGAAGAAGGATGGATCTTTGAGAATGGTTGTTGATTATCGTGCGCTGAATGAGGTGACGATCAAGAACAAGTACCCACTGCCGATGATCAATGATTTGTTTGACCAGTTGCAAGGAGCTAAAGTATTTTCCAAGATCGATCTCGCGATCAAGATACCACCATTTGAAGATCCAAGAACAGGATATACCTAAGATAGCCTTCACCACAAGGTACGGGCTACATGAGTATACGGTTATGTCATTTGGATTGACTAGTGCCCCTGCCTATTTCATGAGTATGATGAATAAGGTGTTCATGGAGTACTTGGATAAGTTTGTTGTGGTGTTCATTGATGATATTTTGGTGTACTCAAAAATAAAGAGGAGCACAAGGAGCATTTGCGCTTAGTTCTCGAGAAGCTGTGGAACATCGCTTATACACCAAGTTCAGCAAGTGTGAGTTTTGGTTGAAGGAAGTTGGATTTTTTGGACATGTTATATCAGGAGAAGGTATAGCAGTGGATCCTACCAAGGTTCAGTTTGTCACTGAGTGGTTGGCACCCACCTCAGTTGGAGAGATCCGCAGCTTTCTTGGACTCATGGATACTATCGGAGATTCATCGAGAATTTCTCCAAGATTGCGGCCAATGACGGAGTTGTTGAAGAAGGACACCAAGTTCAAATGGATGATGAATGTGAGGCAAGTTTCCGTGAGTTGAAGAAACGCTTGGTTACAGCCCCAAAGGTTGATTCTCGCCGGATATACGCAAAGATTTCCAGTATTGTGACGCTTCGCTTAGGACTTGGAGGTGTACGATGCAGGACGGAAGATTTGTTTCATATGCCTCACGACAGATTCGACCGCATGAGTTGAATTATGCCACACATGATTTGGAGTTAGCAGCTGTAGTTCGTGCACTCAAGACCGAGACATTTTCTTATTGGAAATCGCAGATGTGTACACGGATCATAAGAGTTTGAAGTACATTTTCACACGTATGAGCTGAATCTCGTAGAGGAGATGATTGAGCTTATAAAGGATTATGATATGAAGTTGCACTATCATCCGTGCAAGGCCAATGTCATAGCGACGCTTTGAGCCGGAAGAGTTATGCCAATACCCTCGTAAGCGGAGGATTGCCAAAGGAGCTGGCCAAGATCTCGTGGAGCTTCATTTGAGATAGTCTAGAGGTTTTGTTGCAGCATTGGAAATTCAATGACATTATTGGGAAAGATTCGAGAAGCTCGTATGATGATAAGGAAATTGCTGAGATAAAGGAGAGGATGAGTAAAGGAAAAGCCAAAGGTTTTCGTGAGGACGAGCACGACACCTTGTGATTTGAGGACCGTGTTTATGTGCCCAATAATGTGGAGATCAGGAAGTTGATACTTTAGCAAGCTCATGACTCGCCATACTCGATACACCCCATAAACACCTAGATGTATTTGGATTTAAAGGAGCGTTTCTGGTGGACTGGTATGAAGAAGGATATTGCCGAGTATGTAGCTGTGTGTGATGTATGTCAGAGAGTGAAGGAAGAACATCAGAAGCCAGCAGGATTACTGCAGCCTATGCTGATACCCGAATGGAAGTGGGTTAAACTTGGCATGAATTTCATCACCGAGTTGCCCAGGACCCGATCGGGATATGATTCTATTTGGGTAGTAGTGGATCGTTTGACCAAAGTAGCTCACTTTATCCCAGTGAAAACCACCTATACGAGTGTGAAGTTGGCCAAGATATATATGACCAGGATCGTATGTCTGCATGGAGTTCCGAGGACCATCGTATCAGATAGAGGGACCCAGTTTACTTCAAAGTTTTGGCACCAGCTGCACCAGACTTTGGGTACCAGACTAGAGTTTAGTACAACTTCTCATCCGCAGATAGATGGACAGACCGAGAGAGTCAATCAGATTCTGGAGGACATGTTGAGAGCTTGTGCGCTAGATTATGGATCTAGCTGGGATGATAATTTTCCCTACGCAGAATTCTCATACAACAACAGTTATCAAGCCAGTTTGAAGATGGCACCTTTCGAAGCTTTGTATGGACAGAGATGCAGGACACCGTTGATGTGGGATGAAGTTGGAGACCGCCATTGTTTGGACCAGATTTGATCAAAGAGTCAAGAGAAGGTTGTTGATTCAAGATAGACCAAGGTAGCTCATTATAATCGCCTCGATGCGGTTATATCTCCCACGTGTCAAAGCACGACTTAGAGGCATAACCGCATTGAAAGCAATGTCGCAAATGAGGTAATCTTCACACAACCCATGTAATACATAAGGAAAGAGATACATAGTTGGCTTACAATCGCCACTTCACACAATACATGAGTAAAACATTACATCATACATATACAATCAAGGTCCGACTACGGAACCAAAATATAAGAAGACTACCCCAAATGCTACATTGATCCCCGATCGTCCCAACTGGCTCCACTATCGATCAATCAAACGAAACAACACAAAGAACAAGATCTTCATCGAGCTCCTCCTTGAGCTCGGGTCCATCACCGCACGGTCTCATCGGCACCGCAAACTGGTTTTGAAGTATCCGTGAGTCACGGGACTCAGCAATCTCACACCCGCAGATCAAGACTATTTAAGCTTAAAGGTAGGACCGGTAGTGAGGTGGAGCTGCAGCAAGTTTACTAGCATATATGGTGGCTAACATACGCAAAAGAGAGCGAGAAGAGAAGGCAAAAGCACGGTCGAACAACTATGATCAAGAAGTGATCCCGAACTCCTACTTACGCCAAACATAACCCGTAAACCGTGTTCTCCTTCGATCAACCCCAAAAGAGACACTCACGGTTACACACACGGTTGGTGTATTTTAATTAAGATCAACTTCGGTTTTCTACAACCGACATTAACAAATTCCCATCTGCCACATAACCGCTGGCACGGCTTTCAAAGTTCAAACCCCGCAGGGGTGTCCCAACTTAGCCCATGATAAGCTCTCGCGATCAACGGCGAATAGACCTTCTCCCGGAAGACCGATCAGCCTCGAATCCTGCCACAAGACATTTCACAGCAATAAAACAAGTCCAAGAAGACCTCCTGCGTCGACACCCCGATAGTAGCCGCACAGATCTCGCCTCGTGCCACGACCGGATAAGCTAAGCGACAGTACCGACGTAACCCAAGTTGCTAAGGGATGGTCCCAAGACGGTGTTTAGTTTGGACCAACGCTAGACAAGCAATCGCCCGGGGTAATAAAGATGACCTCAGATGCGCGACTCCAAGGGAAAAAAGGCTAGGAGGCAAATGTAAAACCAATGTTGGGCCTTGCCGGAAAAGTCTTATTCAAAGCGAACTGTCAAGGGGGTCCTATAATCACCCGACCGTTAGGGACGCAAAATCCGGGAACATAACACCGATATGACGGAAACTAGGGCGCAAGAGTGGAACAAAACACTGCATAAGGCCGAGCCTTCCATCCTTTACCAAGTATATAGATGCATTAATTAAATAAGATATATTGTGATATCCCAACAAGTAAACATGTTCCAACAAGGAACAACATCTCCATGTTCCAACAAGGAACAAACTTCATCTTCACCGCAACTAACAACGCTATAAGAGGGGCTGAGCAAAGCGGTAACATAGCCAAACAACGGTTTGCTAGGAAGGGTGCAAAAGGTTAGAGGCTGACATGGCAATTTGGGATGGCTTGATATAGCAAGTGGTAGGCATCGTAGCATAGGCATAGCAAAAGAGCGAGCATCTAGCAAGCAAAGATAGAAGTGATTTCGAGGGTATGGTCATCTTGCCTGAAATCCCGCAAGGAAGAAGAACGAGTCCATGAAGAAGACAAACGGACGAAGTCGAACGAATCCTCACAATCGCAACATTACCGGAACCGAGAAGCAAATCACCGGAAAGAAACAAACAACATGATAAATGCACAAGCATAAACATGGCATGATGCACAATCAAGTATGATGCATGTCCGATTTAATGAGGCATGGCATGGCAATATGCACAAACAACACTACAAGTTAAGTGGAGCTCAATATGCAACGAGTTGTATATTGACGGAACACCACAACACTTATTTAGTTTGATCTCGGTTAGGTACTCAACAATATTAAATGTTGTTAAACATGGCAAGAGGTGAAGCATAATGAAACTACCTATCTAGGCAAGTTTAAATGAGGCCGGAAATAAGAAACAACAATTCCGGAAAATCCCCATGAGCAATATTTTAGATTCGGTCCTGTTCTGCCCTAAACACAATTTTAGAGTTGTTAAACGGCAAAATAAAGTGGACCATGTTAATCTAGGCATTTTTCTACCCCATTTACATATAAAGAACATTTAAACTGAAGTTACGGTTATTTAGTTATGAATTAAATCATTTTAACATGGCATATATGCAAAATTTAAATAAACAGCATTTTAAACATTTTAAACATGGATGAAAGTGGGTATTATTAATCTACACAAAATTCTAAGCATTTTACATGTTAAGATCATTTTAACCGATGCACGGTTAATGAGTTATCAAATGCATGAAGTGCAAGGGGTTTTCAGAAACGGTAATTCTCTGGATAATAGATAAACCGCAGATCTGGGAAAACGACACGGGCCAAATCTGAGGCTGGCCCAAATAGAGGAGAGGCCAGGGGCTGCTCACCCCGGGCCTTGGGCCGGTTCGAGGTGAGGCCAGCAGCAGGGGACCGGGCTGGCCTCGAGGGCGCTGGGTCATGAGGAGGCCGGGAGGCCCACGCGGAAGGAGGCAGGCCTGCTCGGGGCAGCAGGCCGAGGCCTAGGGCGCTGCTGCGCCCACGCGGGCCCACGCTAGGCTGGCGCGGTCAACGGCGGCGGGCGGCGCGATCGGGCCTCCCGATCCCATCTCGGCGGTGGCGGCGCTTACGCAACAACGCCGCGAGGGGCGCAGGTCCGGCGAGGCTGTGGACGGACGGGAGGCTGGTACGGGCGGATCGGGCCTCCGGCAACCGGATCCACCAGAGGGAGGCCGCGGCGAGGCGCGGACTCGCGAGATTCGGTCGACGGAACTCGCGGGAGAAGAGAGAGAGGAGAGGCGGTGAGGGAGAGAGAGAGATGGCGCGCGACGAGCGACGGGAGGCGGAGGCCTGGTCCGGCGAGACGGTCGCCGGCGGGCGGCGAGCTCCGGGGCCGACGGACGGGAGGCGGGCGCGGATGCTTCGGGCGCAGGGAGGCGGAGGCGGGCGACGGCGCCGCCGGGCAACGGGTTTTCGGCGCTGGGCCCCCGATGGGCTTGCGGGTTCGCCCGGCCTGGGAAGGGGGCGCCTGGGAGGCGACGGGCGGGCTTGAGGGCTCCAGCGCGGGACGGCGGCGCTGGCTCAGGCGGTGGCGCCAAGTGGCGGCGGGGAGTGCGCCGCGCTGAAAACGAGGAGGAGCGCGCTGGCATGCGGAATTGAGGTTGGTGGCGCGAATTATAGGAGGGGTTGGTTGCTGCCAAAATGGAAGGGGGGCTCATTTATAGGTAGGCTAGGGTTTGAGGGGTTAGAGGGAGCCGGGACCTCCGATCGTAATCCGACGGATCCGATCGCGAGGGGCCTGTGCAGGTCTAGGTGGGCTGTGAAGATAGGACTTGGGCTGAGGGGAGAGAAGAGAAGTGCAGCCCGGCACAATTTCGGAGACCGAAACATCCGACGAATAAACCGGCAAGGGTGCCGCTATAAGTTTAACGGTAGGGCTATCAAACGGACTGAATGCGACGAAAACTTGGCAGGGCGGCCTGTCTACACTATAATAAGACCGCATGACAAGTTGCAACCCATTCCGAGAACATTTTTATGCCACTAATAAAATAATATTTCGAGAAAGGCAAGCAAGGCGAAAGTGTATCCGACTCGAACGGACAACGGAGAGAACTGACGAACTCGAACGGATGCAAGTTTTGAAAAACATGCGATGAAATGCGATGATGCCATGAGATGAAATGCATAACAAAACAAAATGCAAAACAATGCAGAAAAACCCAACCACGAAGGAAATAATAAAATCACATCTCCTAAAAGGCAAGAGTCGGAGTTACTTAATATGGAAAGTTGTATCCGGTGTTACAACACTCCACCACTACGAGAGGATCTCGCCCCGAGATCTAGGATGGCACCGAGGGAAAAGGAAGAGGAAGATGAGAGGTAAACTAAGTTAAGCCCGACAAACGAAAGTGAAGCCAAAGAACCTTGAGAGGTTGAACAAATGAAAGAAAGAACACAACGAAGATGAACAAGGTTGAAAACAACCGCTAGAAAAGAGGAACAAGGAACATTACGATAACTTGAAGGTTGAAAAGGCATGAATCAAGAGTTTAATGGACAAGATATAATTCAAACCACTCCGCTTAAAACAAGATGAGAGAGGAAGAATTATATAATTTGGGCAGCACCATCGAGCATGGATGGAATATAACATGAACTTGAGAAGATGGGATGATACTTGATGAAATCAACAACATAACGCCTCCTAACTATTGAAAGAATGGCACAAAGGGTTAGAAAGATTTCGCACAGCTCTCCGTTGAGGAAGCAGCAAAACTTGATAAGATGAGAGAACTCGAATGAAAAACATGATACTCCGGTTAAAAACGATAAGCAAGGAAAAGAACATGATCTTGACAAAAGAAAGATGATGGGTCGAAGAGAGCAACATCACAATGCCTCCGGAAGAAAAACTGAAGATAGGTCGTTGGAATAAAGGAATGGAGAAGAAAATGACAACTTCTGCCACAAATGAACTTGGAAAAGCACCCTTGCAAAGAAGAATTGAACGGAGTTGTTGGAAAACCAACAACGAAAAGCACAAGCTTGTTGTGGGCTTATGTTAAACATCTCAAAATTATGAGGTGAGCTTCTGCCACTAACGGAAATAAACGATTGAATTGATATCAACAAGGAGACGAGAAACTTATTTCACCGGGAGGACAAATGAAGAACTTGGGTCATTTACCAGCACCATAAATAGCAAAATCCTTAGGGAAAGCTTTAGGTGAAAAATACCCCAAGATAACTCCAATGAAGAGATTGATGGATTTAAAATACCTCATTCTTGACAACATGTGAATCATGAAACACGAACTCAAACTGTCGAGAATGACATAACACCACCTCAAATGATAAGGTAGAACGAATTGCACTTCGGAATGCAAGAAGAAGAATGCTTGAACTCCTCAAAACAAAACATGTGTTGAGCACCATGTTCAATTTTAGAGTAGCTTGACGGATCACAACTCCGAGAAATCTTGAAGAACAATTGAAGAATGAAAAGAATCCTTGAGGAAGCACCATGTAGAGCCTCCATGATGGACTCCGGTAAACAAAAGGGTGATAGAAAGAAAGAGAAGTTGACAATGTAAGGTGAAGCCTTGCAGTGATAAGATGAAGCTTTGAAATGATATAACCGAAAACTTGAACTCCGAAAAGAAAAGATGAAGCATCTCGCATCAAATTGTGATATGATGAACAAACTCCGAAAGAAGAGATGAACAACTTAGAACTGAGAAATTGATACCATTACTTAACTCCGAAGAATGAATCAAACACTTGGATGAAACAAGAACAAGAATTATGTTATGCGATCCTTCACCAATTAAATTGATGACAAGCAATGGATTTGGCATACTACTTATTCCCATAGAAAAGATTAAGATAGATATGGCGCAAACTTGAGAAGGTATTGATGGAACCACCGTTGGGATTGAAACAACGAATAAATTGATGTGATAAAGAAGGAAGAGAAATCTTGAACAAGCCACCATAATAATTGAGAATGAACGTAGCAAAGGCACAATTCACCGGGAAGAATTGGAAAATGAACGAAGATACTTGAGAGGATTTAGATACAATTGAACGAATAGATCCTGAACTGATTAGAGGATATTTGAACGATGCACCGGTAAGATTTGGAGAACGAGAGATGAAAGCTTGAATGAATAATTCTGAGATGATGGGCTCCGGAGAATCAAATTGAAAAGACTCTGAAATGCTCGATGGTGAAAAATTCTCACAATCGAAAACAATTATGAGAGGATGGCATCAAGCTAGAACCATGAATCTTCAAGAGAATGGACAAGATTTAAGGGAAACTCTTCTTCGGTCTTCAACTTCCGAGAATGATGATGAGAACCACCACCATGAATTGTTGAGGCACCGAATGAAAATTAGAAAGGTTGAACCAACGATGAAAATAATTTGGAAGATCTTGAGAAAACATATGATCGATGATAACCCATTCTTACGTCAAACTTTGCAAAGAATTTGGGAAAAACTCCGGAAAAAAAAAGAGTCAGGTAAGATCCTGGAAAAAGACCTGTGGGTTAGGGCCCACTCAAAAGAACCACTGTTGAACAATTTAAAAGATAGATTGCGCCGGTAGAATTAAATGGCTTGAATGAGATAGCATCCCCAAAAGAACTTGAGTGAAATGTGAATGGAAACTAAAATCTTCTGAGATATCTTCAACACTCCGGAACAAATGAATAGCGAGAAGTGGATGATTAAGAGATGCACCGACATGAGAAAGCATTTGAAATGATGAAAAGAATACGATCAATACTGAAAACTTGACTTGAGTCCACCGGAGAAGAAAATTAGAATGGAACAATGATAAGGTTAAAGCTTCCTTAGCGCCTTCATGAGAAATCACCGATAAAACATTAAAGGAAAAAATGAAGAAACTTCACTCAATAAAATGGATACTTGATTAAGAAATCTGAGTCCTTGAAGAAAAAGGGTGGAGGGCGGAAACAAAACAACTAGGGACGGATGAAACGAACACCGCTGAGAAAAGCTTAGAATTGATCTTGCTAATGTTGGAATGATCGGATTCACTTGAAGAGAAACACGCCGTTGGAAAAGAATTAACATGACAAGCTCAAGGATAAAAAGGATTAGTATTCACATAGCAATATGAGAACACCAATTAGGAAAGGTATGGAATCAACACTTGACTTCAAGCAACTCAATACCACAAATAGAACAAACAAAGGATTTGGCTTCAAGAATGAGCCGAACAAACACATGATAGAGATTTCACCAAAGTTCGTGTGGGGCCCACACGGACACGACGATAGCGGACGCCACGAATGACTAACAAGACGCCCCGAATCAGCATAGCCAAGGATTCTTTAAGACGCCTCGCCACCATCAGAATCGACCGTGAATGGGCGGACCACTAAACTTTGAACCCCAATCTCAAATCATACATCCGCGGAAAGAAAATCCTCGTAAGCTACTAGAATTCCCACCTATAAACTCCCAAACTTTCTCGTTATGCAACTGTGTTGGGGATACAGGGACACAAAATATCTCACCCAAACTAACAATACCTAGATCCAACCAGATCCATCCACAACACATAACCAAGAAAACTCCGAAATCGTACCTCGACCTTCAAAAACATCCGTTATACAAGTCATGGCAATACTCCCGACTCGCCACAAGATCGGGCTATCGTGGTTATCTCACCAACAACTGCACAAAAGAGATTTCGATGTCGGCAAAACTCGTGTATTTCAGAATCAAGAACGATAAAATTGTGACGACAACACCGGAGCTCAACTCCCGGACACCGCCACAACCCCTAAATGTCGAGGCACCAAGAACAATGTTCTCGCCACAAAACCATCGGAACGATTCCAAGATACCCGTGATCCTAAAATTTTTTTGTGAAATTTGAGGAGAGAAAGTCAAAACTCTACGCCAGATACCTCACCAGAGCGATTTAAGGACCGGGAGTAAAAAGAATCCTACTCCGATATATATAATCCTAAGACTCAAAACATTTTCCATTCTAGACTCAACAACGCCAAGAAACAATCAAGTAGGGGCTCCTAAGTCGGGAAGGCTCGATTACCAACTTATAATCGCCTCGATGCGGCTATATCTCCCACGTGTCAAAGCACGACTTAGAGGCATAACCGCATTGAAAGCAATGTCGCAAATGAGGTAATCTTCACACAACCCATGTAATACATAAGGAAAGAGATACATAGTTGGCTTACAATCGCCACTTCACACAATACATGAGTAAAACATTACATCATACATATACAATCAAGGTCCGACTACGGAACCAAAATATAAGAAGACTACCCCAAATGCTACACAGATCCCCGATCGTCCCAACTGGCTCCACTACCGATCAACTCAAACGAAACAACACAAAGAACAAGATCTTCATCGAGCTCCTCCTTGAGCTCGGGTCCATCACCGCACGGTCTCATCGGCACCGCAAACTGGTTTTGAAGTATCTGTGAGTCACGGGACTCAGCAATCTCACACCCGAGATCAAGACTATTTAAGCTTAAAGGTAGGACCGGTAGTGAGGTGGAGCTGCAGCAAGCGACTCAGCATATATGGTGGCTAACATACGCAAAAGAGAGCGAGAAGAGAAGGCAAAAGCACGGTCGAACAACTATGATCAAGAAGTGATCCTGAACTCCTACTTACGCCAAACATAACTCCAAAACCGTGTTCTCCTTTCGATCAACCCCAAAAGAGACACTCACGGTTACACACACGGTTGGTGTATTTTAATTAAGATCAACTTCGGTTTTCTACAACCGACATTAACAAATTCCCATCTCGCCACATAACCGCGGCACGGCTTTCGAAAGTTCAAACCCCGCAGGGGTGTCCCAACTTAGCCCATGATAAGCTCTCGCGATCAACGGCGAATAGACCTTCTCCCGGAAGACCGATCAGTCTCGAATCCCGCCACAAGACATTTCACAGAATAAAACAAGTCCAAAGAAGACCTCCCGCGTGCCGACACCTCGATAGTAGCCGCACAGATCTCGCCTCGTGCCACGACCGGATAAGCTAAGCGCATGTACCGACGTAACCTGTTGCTAAGGGATGGTCCCAAGACGGTGTTTAGTTTGGACCAACGCTAGACAAGCACCGCCCGGGGTAATAAAGATGACCTCAGATGCGCGACTCCCAAGGGAAAAAAGGCTAGAGGCAAATGTAAAACCAATGTTGGGCCTTGCTGAAAAGTCTTATTCAAAGCGAACTGTCAAGGGGTCCTATAAATCACCCGACCGCTAGGGACGCAAAATCCGGGAACATAACACCGATATGACGGAAACTAGGGCGGCAAGAGTGGAACAAAACACTGCATAAGGCCGAGCCTTCCACCCTTTACCAAGTATATAGATGCATTAATTAAATAAGATATATTGTGATATCCCAACAAGTAAACATGTTCCAACAAGGAACAACATCTCCATGTTCCAACAAGGAACAAACTTCATCTTCACCGCAACTAACAACGCTATAAGAGGGGCTGAGCAAAGCGGTAACATAGCCAAACAACGGTTTGCTAGGAAGGGTGCAAAAGGTTAGAGGTCGACATGGCAATTTGGGATGGCTTGATATAGCAAGTGGTAGGCATCGTAGCATAGGCATAGCAAAAGAGCGAGCATCTAGCAAGCAAAGATAGAAGTGATTTCGAGGGTATGGTCATCTTGCCCGAAATCCCGCAAGGAAGAAGAACGAGTCCATGAAGAAGACAAACGGACGAAGTCGAACTAATCCTCACAATCGCAACATTACCGAACCGAGAAGCAAATCACCGAAAGAAACAAACAACATGATAAATGCACAAGCATAAACATGGCATGATGCACAATCAAGTATGATGCATGTCCGTTTAATGAGGCATGGCATGGCAATATGCACAAACAACACTACAAGTTATGGAGCTCAATATGCAACGAGTTGTATATTGACGGAACACCACAACACTTATTTAGTTTGATCTCGGTTAGGTACTCAACAATATTAAATGTTGTTAAACATGGCAAGAGGTGAAGCATAATGAAACTACCTATCTAGGCAAGTTTAAATGAGGCCGGAAATAAGAAACAACAATTCCGGAAAATCCCCATGAGCAATATTTTAGATTCGGTCCTGTTCTGCCCTAAACACAATTTTAGAGTTGTTAAACGGCAAAATAAAGTGGACCATGTTAATCTAGGCATTTTTCTACCCCATTTACATATAAAGAACATTTAAATCCGAGTTACGGTTATTTAGTTATGAATTAAATCATTTTAACATGGCATATATGCAAAATTTAAATAAACAGCATTTTAAACATTTTAAACATGGATGAAAGTGGGGTATTATTAATCTACACAAAATTCTAAGCATTTTACATGTTAAGATCATTTTAACTGATGCACGGTTAATGAGTTATCAAATGCATGAAGTGCAAGGGTTTTCAGAAACGGTAATTCTCTGGATAATAGATAAACCGCAGATCTGGAAAAAACGACACGGGCCAAATCTGAGGCTGGCCCAAATAGAGGAGAGGCCAGGGGCTGCTCACCCCGGCCTTGGGCCGGTTCGGAGGTGAGGCCAGCAGTAGGGACCGGCTGGCCTGGAGGGCGCTGGGTCACGGAGGAGGCCGGGAGGCCCACGCGGAAGGAGGCAGGCCGCTGGGGCAGCAGTGCCGAGGCCTAGGCGCGGTTGCGCCCACGCGGGCCCACGCGCTACCGGGCGCGGTCAACGGCGGCGGGCGGCGCGATCGGGCTCCCCGATCCCATCTCGGCGGTGGCGGCGCTCACGGCAACAACGCCGGCGAGGGGCGAGGTCCGGCGAGGCTGTGGACGGACGGGAGGTTGGGTACGGGCGATCGGGCCTCCGGCAACCGGATCCGACCAGAGGGAGGCCGCCGGGCGAGGCGCGACTCGGCGAGATTCGCTCGACGGAACTCGCGGAGAAGAGAGAGAGAGAGGCAGGTGAGGGGAGAGGGAGAGATGGCGCGCGACGGAGCGACGGGAGGCGGAGGCCTGGTCCGGCGAGACGGTCGCGGCGGGCGGCGAGGCCTGGGCCGACGGACGGGAGGCGGGCGCGGATGCTTCGGGCGCAGGGAGGCGGAGGCGGGCGACGGCGCTGCCGGGCAACGGGTTTCGCGCTGGCCCCGATGGGCTTCAAGGGCCTGGCCCGGCCTGGGAAGGGGGGCGCTGGGAGGCGACGGGCGGGCTTGAGGGCTCCAGCGGCGGGACGGCGGCGCTGGCTCAGGCGGTGGCGCCAAGTGGCGGCGGGGAGGCGCCAAGCGCCAAAACGAGGAGGAGCGCGGCCGGTCATGGGAATTGAGGTTGGTGGCGCTGAATTATAGGAGGGGTTGGTTGCTGCCAAAAATGGAAGGGGGGGCTTCCATTTATAGGTAGGGCTAGGGTTTGAGGGGTTAGGAGGGGGTTTCGGGACCTCCGATCGTAATCCGACGGATCCGATCGCGAGGGGGCTCAGGCAGGTCTAGGTGGGCTGTGAAGATAGGACTTGGGCTGAGGGGAGAGAAGAGAAGTGCAGCCCGGCACAATTTCGGAGACCGAAACATCCGACGAATAAACCGGCAAGGGTGCCGCTATAAGTTTAACGGTAGGGCTATCAAACGGACTCGATGCGATTTAAACTTGGCAAAGCGGCCTGTCTACACTATAATAAGACCGCATGACAAGTTGCAACCCATTCCGAGAACATTTTTATGCCACTAATAAAATAATATTTGAGAAATAAGCGCAAGCGCGAAAGTGTATCCTGACTCGAACGGACAACGGAGAGAACTGACGAACTCGAACGGATGCAAGTTTTGAAAACATGCGGATGAAATGCAGATGATGCCATGAGATGAAATGCATAACAAAAACAAAATGCAAAACAATGCATAAAACCCAACCACGAAGGAAATAATAAAATCACATCTCCTAAAAGGCAAGAGTCGGAGTTACGAATATGGAAAGTTGTATCCGGGTGTTACATCAAGACAGTAGAAGAGTTATGCGACTCAAAACACAAGGAGGTAGTCTATGAAATCGGAGATGAGCATATTCGTGTGTCACCTCGCGAGGAGTTAAACGCTTTGGAGTTAAGGGAAAGTTAGCCCTAGATTTGTAGGACCATACCGAAGTTTTTGAATGTATGGGAGAAGTGGCCTACAAGTTGGAGTTACCAAGGACTGCCGAGTTCATGATGTGTTTCACGCTTCCTAGTTGAAGAAGTGCCATGCCGAGATGGCCGATATTCCTTGAGAGATATAGTGCCCCGAAGCGATTCAGCTTGGATAGTGATCTAACCTATGAGGAGAAGCCTCGTCAAGATTCTCGAGTTTGCCACCGAAAGTTACCCGCAAAGAAGGTTATCAAGTTTTGCAAAGTTCAAGGAGCCACCATACCGAGGATGAAGCCACTGGACGAGAGGATGATCTACTAAAGACCACCCACACCTATTTTCTAGCCAACCCAATCTCGAGGGCAAGATTCACCTTAAGGGGTAGGTTTGTAACATCCCAAATTATCAATTTGGAATGTTATACATTAGGTCATCCTATGCATATCATATTTTATTTGCATTTTGGTTTTGATCCTAGAAATTCTAAGCAACTCAAGGACCCACGAGAGAGTTGGGGATTTCTTATTTTCATATTTGAATTTTCCCAAATATTGAAAAGAGGATCATTTTGATTTTAATTATTTTTCTCTCTAAATATTTCAATGTAAAAATAAATAAGAGGAGATAATATGACTTCTCCAAAATAAAATAAATATTGAGGAAAATGTTTAAATCAAATAAATAATTTTATTTGGATTTTATTGCTATTTTATTTGAATTAGAAAATATGCATTTTCTAAATTTGCATTTTTAGGCCAAGAAAATGTTCACTTTGTTTTAAATATTTTATTTAGACGGTGAAAATTGTTTTTGGCATTTTTAAATTTTTTATATTTATTTAGGATTTTGTTTCATGAATTTTTTTAAAAACTTCTCGATCAAATCGGGCCAGCTGCCCACCGACTCAAAGACCGCTGTCGCCTCGACCCCGAGCCGGAGACCGACTCCTGACGCCATTGCCGCCACTCCTGACACCGCTGCCTTGCCCTTCCTGTGCCACCTCCCTCGACCCCTTTAAAATCCGCCTCGCCCCCACATCGCCACCATGCTCACAAGAGCCCCGCCGCCTCCCACTCACGAAGCCGGATCTCGCCGCTTTTTTGTTTTTAGGTAAAACCGCCGGTTTTCTTAAAACCCTATATCGCTTTTTTTATTTATTTAGATCGGTTCGGTTTTCTTCAGTTTAGTTATTTAGCTGCTCGTTTGCTCGCTTTAACGAACGAATTCGCCTGCTTGTCTTCAAGAAGGACGCTCGTCCGATAGATTTTTCTTTTTCCGCTTATTTTCGCCGTGGACCTATCCATAATTATTTTCATCACAGATTAGCCCTCGATCTTCAAACCTCGCAACTTTTTAACCGCTCATTCAAATCCAAAGGAAACCAACGCCAAAATCTTCGCCTCGAGCCCCCTTTCTGTTTAATCATCTTGAACATGGTTTTGACAATTTAAAATTTGGTTTCAAGCGGATTTGTTTTCAAGTTCTTTGACCATAGTTTCAGCCCATAGTCTGATTTGGTTGATTCTTTTGCAAATCGAAGCTCTTCAGCTTGAACTTGCAGATTTGATCTTCTTATTTGAGTTTTACCTTGCATATATGCTTGAGTGCTTATGTATGCCATTGTTTGTTTGCGATAGAATTCTGAGTGCTAAGCGCATACTACGAAGTCTCTAGGGTTTATGGATTGTCAACAAGGCAAGTAACACATTGATCATACTCTTTTCATACCCGCTTTTTATGCATTAGTTCCCTTAAACACTGCATGATTAGGATGTGATTAACTTGTGGGTATTGGGAAGTAGATGATGCGGTAGAACCTATTGCCCTTTATTATCAAACCCTGGAGTTACTTTACGTTATGCTTATACTGTTATGTTGTGCTCAGAGACGGATTGGGTAAGAGTGTATCCATGATGATGTGAGATCATTAATGGTTAACTTAAGGTGGCTACTTAAATACACATCCGGTGGATTGGTTGCGCACCGGAGAATCCAAAGGTTGTCCTAGGATATCCCGAGTACCCGTGGTGATCATCCTCTGTTCGCCACCCGTGCTCAAAGGGATCATAAGATTATTCATGCTAGATACTTCCGTGCAGCCACAAGCTATTGTGGGCTCTAGCATAGTTGAGTATGTTGCATGACCTCTTTCAAGCGGGCTAGCGATGTGGGGGAAAGTAGGTGTAACTGCCCACCCAGAGTAAAGAGTTAATGTTTCGTAAAGACCGTGTCTCGCCATCCGCTTCTCAAACACCATGTAGTGCGAGAAATCCAATGGAGGAGATTGATTCTTGTGGGGAAAAGTGCGCAAACCTCTGCAGAGTGTACAAACTAATCATGGTTAGCCGTGTCCCCGGTTATGGACATCTTGAGTATCTGGTTCTTGGATTATCATGTTGATCTCATCACTCTAATTAATTGTTGGGTTATTAATACTGCTTAATTAGGATTGAGTTGGAGGAACCTTCTCAATGTTTAACAACTACCATGATAGTTAAACAAAATATATTCCTTTGTTGTAGGAAAATTGGCCTTTGCAAAACATTATAACCATATAGCCTCCACCAGCCATATATGCATGTAGTGATAGCATTTATTCTGTTCATTGCTTCATCAGGTTATATTGCCAAAGATATTCCATGTGTGACTGTTTTGGCTGCAACATATCATGTTGCGACTTTGGGACGAAGAGTAAGGTGCGCTTAGGTCGTTATCGCTCACTCAGCTATGCCGCTGGAGTTGATGGACTAACTTTATCTTCCAAGCCTTCCGCTGTTATGTTATTTAGATGGCCTTAAGCCATATTTATTGTAATAAGTTTTCTCTTGAGACTATCGATGTAATAAGTGTGTGAAACCGTTTGAGGTTGGATCGCTACATCTATCATGAAGATCATGGTGGTACTTTGAAGCACAAGTGTGGTAAAAGGATAGTAACATTGTCCCTTCTCTCTTTTCTCTCAATATTTTTGGGCCTTCTCTCATTTTTTGCCTCTTTTTTTTCTTCTGGAGTCTCATCCCGACTTATGGGGAATCATAGTCTCCATTATCCTTTCCTCACATGGGACAATGCTCTAATAATAAAGATCATCACACTTTTATTTACTTACAACTCAAGAATTACAACTCGATACTTAGAACAAAATATGACTATATGAATGCCTACGGCGGTGTACCGGGATGTGCATTGAATCAAGAGTGACATGTATGAAAAAATTATGAACGGTGGCTTTGCCACAAATACGATGTCAACTACGTGATCATGCAAAGAAATATGACAATGATGAAGCGTGTCATAATAAACGGAGGGGTGGAAATTTGCATGGCAATATATATCTCAGAGTGGCTATGGAAATGCCATAATAGGTAGGTATGGTGGCTGTTTTAAGGAAGATATATGGTGGGTGTATGGTACCAGCGAAAGTTGCGCGGTACTAGAGAGGCTAGCAATGGTGGAAGGGTGAGAGTGCGTATTATCCATGGACTCAACATTAGTCATAAAGAACTCACATACTTATTGCAAAAGTCTATTAGCTATCGAATCAAAGTACTAAACGCATGCTCCTAGGGGGATAGATTGGTAGGAAAAGACCATCGCTCGTCCCCGACCGCCACTCATAAGGAAGACAATAAATAAATAAATCATGCTCCGACTTCATCACATAACGGTTCACCATACGCATGCTACGTGAATCACAAACTTTAACACAAGTATCTCTACAATTCACAATTACTCACTAGCATGACTCTAATATCATCATCCTCATATCTCGTAACAATCATAAGGAATCAAACTTCATAGTATTCAATGCACTTTATATGAAAGTTTATATTATATCCTCTTGGATGGCCATCATATAAGGACTAAATTCATAACCAAGCAAATTACCATGATGTTTAAAGACTCTCAAAATAATGTAAGTGAAGCATGAGAGTTCATCAATTTCTTCAAAATAAAACTACCGCCATGCTCTAAAAAGATATAAGTGAAGCACTAGATAAATGACAAACTACTCCAAATGATATAAGTGAAGATCAATGCGTAGTCGAATAATTATGTAATTATGTGAAGACTCCTTCTCATAAATAAATTTTCAGATCTTAAGTACTTTATTCAGACAACAAGCAAAACAAAATAAAAGTACATTGCAAGGATAGCACATATCATGTGGTGAATAAAAATATAGCTCCAAGTAAGGTTACCGATGAACGAAGACCAAAGAGGGGATGCCATCAGGGGCATCCCCGAGCTTAGATGCTTGGTTGTCCTTGAATATTACCTTGGGGTGCCTTGGGCATCCCCAAGATTATGCTCTTGCCACTCCTTATTCCATAGTCCATCAAAACTTCACCCAAAACTTGAAAACTTCACAACACAAAACTCAACAGAAAATCTCATAAGCTCCGTTAGTATAAGAAAATAAATCCCACATTTGGTACTGTTGTGAACTCATTCTTTATTTATATTGGTGTAATATCTACTGTATTCCAACTTCTCCATGGTTCATACCTTCCGATACTACTCATAGATTCATCAAAATAAGCAAACAACACATAGTAAACAGAATATGTCAAAAACAGAACAGTCTGTAGTAATCTGTAACTCTCGAATACTTATGTAACTCCTGAAATTCTGAAAAATTAGGACAACCCGAGAAGTTTGTTTATTAATCTTCTGCAAAAAGAATCAGTATTTTATCACTCTTCTGTTAAAAATGAGAATTGTTTTCCTGAGCGCACAAGTTTCGGTTTTTCAACAAGATCAAATCAACAATCACCGTAAGCCATCCCAAAGGTCATGGCACTTTATTGAAACAAAAGTTATAAAACATGATTACTACAGTAGCATAATCATGTGAAAACACAAAAGCAGTAGGTATAAATGTTGGGTTGTCTCCCAACAAGCGCTTTTCTTTAATGCCTTTTTAGCTAGGCATGATGATTTCAATGATGCTCACATAAAAGATAAGAATTGAAACATAATGGGAACATCAAGAAGCATACGACTAGCACATTTAAGTCTAACCAACTTCCTATGCATAGGGATTTTGTGAGCAAACAATTCATGGGAACAGGAATCAACTAGCATAGGAAGGCAAAACAAGTGCAACTTCAAGATTTTCAACACATAGAGAGGAAACTTGATATTATTGCAATATGTAAAAGCATATGTTCCTCTCTCATAATAATTTTCAGTAGCATCATGAATGAATTCAACAATATAACCATCACATAAAGCATTCTTTTCATGATCCACAAGCATAGAAAATTTACTACTCTCCACATAAGCAAATTTATTCTCATCAATAGTAGTGGAGCAAACTCAACAAAATAACTATCATGTGAGGCGAATCCAATTGAAAATTAAAATCACGATGACAAGTTTCATGGTTATCATTATTCTTTATAGCATACATGTTATCACAATAATCATCATAGATAACTACTTTGTTCTCATAATCAATTGGAACCTCTTCCAAAATAGTGGATTCATCACTAAATAAAGTCACGGCCTCTCCAAATCCACTTTCATCAATATTGTGAAAAGATCCAGCACCCTCCAAAATAGTGGGATCATTAGCACCTAGAGTTGACACTCTTCCAAACCCACTTTCATCAATATAATAATCATAAATAGGAGGCATGCTATCATCATAACAAATTTGCTCATCAAAACTTGGAGGACTAAAAATATCATCTTCATCAAACATAACATCCCCAAGCTTGTGGCTTTGCATATCATTAGCATCATGGATATTCAAGGAATTCATACTAACAACATTGCAATCATGCTCATCAATCAAAGATTTAGTACCAAACATTTTAATGCATTCTTCTTCTAACATTTTGGCACAATTATCAAAATCCTTATTTTCACGAAAGACATTAAAAAGATGAAGCATATGAGGCAACCTCAATTCCAATTTTTGTAGTTTTCTTTTATAGAATAAACTAGTGATAAAACAAGAAACTAAAAGATTCGATTGCAAGATCTAAAGATATACCTTCAAGCACTCACCTCCCTGGCAACGACGCCAGAAAAGAGCTTGATGTCTACTACGCAACCTTCTTCTTGTAGACTCGTGTTGGGCCTCCAAGCGAGAGTTTTGTAGGACAAGAGCAAATTTCCTCAAGTGGATGACCTAAGGTTTATCAATCTGTGGAGGCGAGGATGAAGATGGTCTCTCTCAAACAACCCCGCAACCAAATAACAAAGAGTCTCTTGTGTCCCCAACACACCCAATACAATGGTAATTGTATAGGTGCACTAGTTCGCGAAGAGAACAAGTGCAATATGGATGGTAGATATAGGTTTTGTAATCTGAAAATATAAAAACAGCAAGGTAAAATAGTAACAAAAGTGAGCAAAACGTATTGCAATGCTTGGAAACAAGGCCCGTGGTTCATACTTTCACTAATGCAAGTTCCCTTAACAATGATAACATAATTGGATCACATAACAATCCCTCAACGTTCAACAAAGAATAACTCCAAAGTTTCTATCGCAGAACGCAGGACGAAAACGTGCATCAACTCCTATGCATAGATTACCCTAGTGTCACCTCGGGAATCCACGAGTTGAGTGCCAAAACATACATCAAGTGAATCAATAGAACATCCCATTGTCACCACAGATATCCCGTCGCAGGACATACATCAAGTGTTCTCAAGTCCAATACTCAATCCAACATAACGAAACCTCAAAGAGCAAGACTCAATTCATCACAAGAAGGTAGAGGGGAGAAACACCATATGATCCAACTATAATAACAAAGCTTATAGTACATCAAGATCGTACAAATCAAGAACACGAGAGAGAGAGAGAGAGAGAGAGAGAGAGAGAGATCAAACACATAGCTACTGGTACATACCTCAGCCCCGAGGGTGAACTACTCCCTCCTCGTCATGGAGAGCCGGATGATGAAGATGGCCACCGTGATGGTTTCCCACTTCAAAGGTGCCGTAACAGTGCTCCCATTGGTTTTTCGTGGCTACAAAGGCTTGCGCGGCGGAACTCCTGATCTAGGTTTATTTCTAGGGTTTCTATATTTATAGGAATTTTTCGCGTTGAGAACAAGTCAAGGGGGTCCACGAGGAGCACACAAGACCGAAGGGCGCCCCTAGAGGGGTAGGGAGCACCCTCCACCCTTGTGGAGGCCTCGTGGCTCTTCTAGCCCAACTCTTTTGCTTTGGGGGCTTCTTCTGGTCCATAAAAAATCATCGTAAATTTTTAGGTCATTTGGAATCCGTTTGATATTCCTTTTCTGCAAAACAAGGCAAAAACAGAAACTAAAACTGGGCTCTAGGTTAATAGGTTAGTCCCCCAAATCATATAAAATAGCATATAAATGCATATAAAACATCTAAGATGGATAATATAATAGCATGGAACAATAAAAAATTATAGATACATTGGATACGTATCATGCTCCCCTCAGAGCCCCCCTATGGTACTTCTTTGGCCCATCTTGTGTCTTCTGGTCCAGAATTTGTTTTCAAAAGGTTTCGCCGCGTTTGGACTCTGTTTGGTATTGATTTTCTGTGAAGTAAAATACAAGCAAAAACAACAACCGAACTCGCACTATGTCAATAGGCTAGTCCCAAAATGATATAAAGTTGCTTTAAAATGATTTTAAAACGTCCTAGAATGATAATATAACAGCATGGAACAAATAAAAAATTATAGATACGTTGGAGACGTGTCAGCATCCCCAAGCTTAATTCCTGTTCGTCTTCATGTAAGTAAATGATAAAAAATAGAATTTTTGATGTGGAATGCTGCCTACCATGTTCATCACCTATTCTTTTCTTTTATAGCATGGACATTTGGACTTTTACATGGTTCAAAATAATAGTCTAGTTCTGACATGAAGATTTCAATACTCAAGCATATCAACAAGCAACCATGTCTTTCAAAATATTAACACTAAAGCAAGTTATCCCTAGCCCATCATGCTCACTCATTGATCCATTCATGAAACACACTCGCATATTAGTTACATCCAATGCTCAAGTACGATCATAGTGCCCCCTAGTTTGTGCTTTATAAGAGAAGATGGAGACTCAAATAAAGATAAAAAATGCATAAAGTAAATAGAAAGGCCCTTAGCAGAGGGAAGCAGATATTTGTAGAGGTGCCAGAGCTCAAAGCTTAAATTGAGAGATAAAATGTTTTGAGAGGCATATTGTTCCCATCAACGAAAACGACAGAGTAATTCCCAACACTTTCCATGCTAGATATACCATAGGCGGTTCCCAAACAGAAAATAAAGTTTATTCCCCTTTCCACCATTCTTTCACAATCCATGGCTAGCCGTATCCACGAGTGCCTTCCATAGAAACACTTTTCAAGGAATTTATTATTTGACAATATAAAGTAAATTTTCATTTTCGTTTTGGGACTGGGCATCCCTATTATCGCCGCACTCTCGTGCAATGATAAGTTAATAAACACTCATCTTGAGTATAACACATCTAGCTTGGAAAATATTGGCCACCCCCTGCCGCTTCATGAGCGGTAAGAGCACACAAAAAGGAAATTCATTTTGAAAATTAGAGATGACACATACAAATTTGCTTAGAGCGGCACAGAAATACCGCATATAGGTAGGTATCATGGACTCATATGGCAAAACTGGGTTTAAAGATTTTGGATGCACAAGTAGTATTTCTACTTAGTACGAGTGGAGGCTAGCAAATAGACTGAGAAGCAACAGACCAAGAAACAAAAAATCACATAAGCGATCATTAAGCACAACTAACACCGAATAATGCACCACAAGTAGGATATAATTTCATTGCATAAATATTAACTTTCGTGCTTGCATAGGGAATCACAAACCTTAACACCAATATTCTTACTAAAGCATAATTACTCACCAACATGACTCACATATCACTATCATCATATCTCAAAACTATTACAAAGAATCAAGTTTATTTTGTCCAATGATCTTCATGAAAGTTTTATTATATCCCTATCGATGTACTAAAGTTTGGGTTTTTGGTACCCTTACTTATGCACGGCAGGTAGTCAAGACCGCTGGCAAGGTTTGACGGGGCAGTGGGAGGCAAAATACAGATCTACCAAGATGGCATCCGAGCCAAGAATCGAGAGTAGAAGACAAGTTCCGGCAAGATACTTTTCCGGTCATGGTTTGCCGGATGGTTTATAGCTCAAAGAAGACCACTTTGAGGTCGAGAGCTTCATATCGACAATGTCAAGACCAAGATCCATGGGCATCGTGGTGGCATGCAGATCTTTGTGAAGACCAGAGGCAAAGTCCCAGCAAGGCTCTTCCGGGACGCAGCAAGGCCCCGCAAGATTCTTGCATCATCTCAGCAGGGCTTCAAGACGTTAAGGTTCCGCCACCCTACCAGCTTCCAACGATCAATCGGCTTGCCAGCCAGAAACACCAGGCAGGCATGCAGATTTTGTGAAGATCTGCCTGCGCTTCAACACAGCGCCAGTTAGCGGCCGGCATTGCATGCCTCATCATCGGTGCGGTCAAGACGGGTGAGGCGTGACGGACGAGACGACGGTTGTTCTCTCGATAGTTAGGGCAGAATCAATGCATTTACGTGTTTGTCTTTCACGATAAGCATGTATATATAGTTACTTTACATTACATCATCGGCAGCCCATGAAAGACAGTTTGGTACGTAAGAAGGACTTGACCACGCTCAGAAGCACTAGCAACACCAAGTAGACAACTCAGTACGCTTCACGCTTCGAACTCGGTAAATCTCGTGCTGACGCTAGATCTGCCCCGGGATCCCGTGATCCCTCCTATGGTTTGGCAGGGAAGAGGGGTGCGCAAAGAGCAGATCTAACGATCAACACGAGGGATTTTTACCCAGGTTCGGGCAGCTGAGAAGCGTAAAACCCTAGTCCTGCTTTGAGTGTATATTGAGTGTTCTTGAGCTTTGGCTAGTTGCTACGCATTCAAACTGGGCTGGAAAATCCAAAAGTCCCTTCCTGCATCGCCTTAGGCCTCCTTTTATACCAAGGGGATGCCACAGTGGTGTACAGGCATACAGGAGGTGTAAAGTAGCTACAGTGTACACGCTTATCACTGACGTCTTAGGACAAACGCATTAAATGCGCCGTTACGTGTTCTAACTTTATCGGGACGAAAATAGAGCTCGCCCCGTCTGCCGCCGCCACCCCATCTTGACACACACCTGATGACGAGGCATGCAATGCCAAGTCGATCAAGAAGCCGCAAGGCCGAGCGTGGCGTGATCTTCACGAAGATCCGCATGCCACCACGCAGTGTTTGCCCGGGCCGGCAGCCGCTTGTTACTACCGGAGTGGTGGCAGGGTCGCGGAACCTTGCCATGTGCGAGCCTTGCCGCGGCCTCACAGACATCCCCAACAAGAATCTTGCCGGGGCCTCACAGACGTCCCCGGCAAGAATCTTGCCGGGGCCTTGCAAACGTCCTCAGCAAGAGCCTTGCTGGGGACTTTGCCTCCTGGTCTTCACAAAGATTTGCATGCCACCACGCAGATGCCCCTGGATCTTGGTATTGACATTGTCGATGGTGTCAGAGCTCTCAACCTCAAGGGTGGTGGTCTTGCTGAGTCTTCGCAAACCATCTCGGCAAGGAGCTTGCCGGGGATCGCAAACCACCCCGACAAGAATCTTGCCGGGGGTTCAGCTTGTCTTCTGCTCTCTGATTACTGGCTCGGATGTCATCTTGGTCGTCTTGTATTTGGCCTCCAGCTGTCCCCGTCAAGCCTTGTCGCGGGTGCGGCTGCAACTGCCCGTGCACAAGTAAGGGGTACCAAAAGGGCCCAAACTTTAGTACACCGACAGGAGCCCCCGGGCCTAGGCCACACACGCGGGTGCGATGCGTTGTTGGGTTAGGCCCACATAGTGCGCAGGCACGCGTGGCAGGGTTTAACTGTTGTGATCATCTCATTTGCGGTGCTTCCCTACGATCCATATTGAGTGCGCGAGATGGGGTGCGTGTGCGGAATGGTCGCAACAGTAGCTCGCCTGTGCAAATGCCTTCACATCGAACAGTAAAGAGGCAGCCCCACGCCTTCCCCATAAAAAGAGGAATCTGCAGAGGCGGTTCACATTTACCCCTCGCCCGTTCCAATCTAGGAACCACCGTCGTCTTCCTCCTCGAGCCCAAAACCACTACAAAAAAAGACACATCCATGACATTTTGGGCCGAACGAATTTTTTTCTGTCATACATATGACACTTCTATGACGATAATTGTGACAAAACCCGTATCATCATAGATGTGGTGGGCTCCTACTTATGACAAAAATCATGACATAAAATGGGCTTTTCGCCCCGGCGGGCCGGAGATGCAGCTGCATGACATTCTTTGGGCCGCCCATGACGGAAAAACCGTGGTAGAAGCGAGGGGAGGAAAATTTCGGGAGTTCCCGACACGGTGGGAGGTCGGGGCCGAGTGATGCGCTGCTTTCTCAGACACGTGACGCTGCATGTGTGCGAGGCGTTGGCTCTAATCAACCCGAAGCGAGGCGTTGGGCTCTAATCAACCCGAGCGACAGACCGCAGGATACGACATCGAACCCGAGCGATCGATGGTGTTAATCAACCCGACGAGCGATTCTTCGCCATCGCTGCTAATCAAGCCGATCGATGCTGCCTCGATGAACAAAGGAGCGCTATGGGAGGGTTTGATGAATAAGGAGCGGCGGCGCTTGCTCGGATGAACAGGACCTCGTGGCTGTGGAGGGCTGGATGAACAGAGACGGTGGACGGGTGCCCGTGGAGGGGTGGTTGAACAGGACCCCGTGGTGTGGAGGGCTGGATGAAGAGTAGACGGTGGAGGGGTGGTTGAACAAAGAGCCGTGGAGTAGCGGTGGTGGAGGCCGGATGAATAGGAGCCCGTGGAGGCCGGAGGAGGTCGACGGTGGAGATGAACAGATCCCGTGGAGTCCTGCTTTGCGGCACGCCACACCCTCCCGGCGAACAGACCCCTGCTTTCGACCGTGAAGGCCCAACATAAGTCCGCTTTCGCCCGCTTTTGCGGCACGCCACACCCTCCCGATCAACAGACCTCTGCTTCACCGTAGGAAGTCCGCTTGCCTGCTTTTGGCGGCACGCCACACCCTCCCGATCAACAGACCCCTGCTTCGATCAGAGGAGGTCTGCTTCTCCGCTTTGGCGGTACGCCACACCCTCCCGATCAACAGACCCTGCTCCAACGAGGTCCGCTTCTCCGCCAGCGGCACGCCAGCCTCGCTTCCATCGCCTGCTCCGCCCAAGCCTCCCGGCGAACACGACCACGCATTCCGCTCCGACCCAGCCGGTTGGCTCCCACGCATTCCGCTGCTCCCAATGAACACGACGCATTCCGCTGCTCCCCATGAACACGACGCACTCAAGGTTTCCCCATGAACACGATGACGACGCTGTTTCTCCGTTCCACCCAGCCAACACGAGCCCCGGTCGACGATGCGCGAGTAGGCGCTCGAGACCCCGCCTGTATGTACACATACATGGTCAGATTTTCTTCTTGCATCCCGCCGCTGTATCGCGACGCAGTACATGCTACGCGCACGCCTACTACGACACGCGGCGCTACTTACAACGACTCAAGATGTACGACACGCTCGCGACCAGAATGACAATGCTACGACGCTCACCAGGTGGGTCCCGACCGCCGTGCACTTCCTTGCGTATAAGATGTAGCCGGTGGGTCCCAGCAATGTGGGGCGAATCGCTTTTTGCCCGGACGCACTTCCTTGCGGCGAAGATGTAGCCGTGGGTCCCAGCAATGGGGGCGAATCGTTTTTTTTGCCCGGACGCACTTCCTTGCGCGTTAAGGTGTAGCCGGGGGTCCCAGCAATGGGGCGAATCTTTTTTTGCCCGACGCACTTCCTTGCATGCGAAGATGAAGCTGGTGGGTCCCAGCAGCCGGGGAAACGCTTTTTCCGCGAATACAAAGGGCCCATCCGTGGGTCCCACCTGTGTGGAGGAATCATTATTTTCCACATAATAAGGAGGCACTTCTTACGGCGGCCGTGGACCCACCGTCACCTCTCCACGCATACCCACGTCCGATGGAAGCCATTCTGACCACGCTGACCACGCCGCCACCGAGAGCACCAGTGGCGGCGGACGATGGCGCAGGCCTAGGAAGGGACGAGGTGGAGCCGGGAAGACGCGCAGCGGATGCCCACGCCAGAGGAGTATGAGGGTTCACTGCTCGCTCAAGGTGAGGCCGCCGCCGCAGTAATAACAGGGGTGGGTGCGAGAGGGATGGCCTGCCAGCGTGGGAGTAGTAGGGGGCGTGAGGCCTCATAGCCACACAGCCGCCACGGGCGGCAGGAGCAGTGGCACGACCGGCGCTGCTTTGGGCGGCCGGAGCAAGAAGACTAGAGGTTGAAGAAGCACTACGGCCGTTAGATGGACATCGACGGTCACCGGAGCTAGAATCGCTCATATATGACTAAAGTTGACAAAGGCATCCGCCCCAACATCTTAGTAGCCCCAAGAAGTCAGCCTCCCACTAAGGTGGGTCCCAGCCAGCGTGGGGTATTCATTTTTTGTGCGTAATAAGGAGGCACTTCCGGTGGGTCCGAGCCGACAATGGGGAACGTTGCTGAAATACGGTGGCCCATCTCTGTGGGTCCCAGCAGTGTGGGCAAACGCTTTTTGCGAACATCGTGGCCCGTCTGTGGGTCCTCGCCGCAGGTGGAGGAATAATTATTTTCCACGTAATAAGGAGGCACTTCCTTGCGCTGCCGGGACCCAGCTGTCGCCTCTCCACATACAAGATTTTTCGATGGAAGTCGGTCGTTGACCACATTGACCACGCCAAGCAGAGAGCACCACAGCGGTGGACGACGGCGAGGCCTAGGAAGGGGACGACGCAGAGCCGGGAAGACGCGACAAAGGAAGCCCGCACGGAGAGGAGTACGAGGGTTCACCGTTCGGCTCATGCGGTGTGAGGCTGCCGCCGCCGCAGAATCAACAGGGGTGTGGGTGAGTAGAGGGATGCCCCGCCAGCGGTGGAGTAGTAGGGGCGCCGAGGTCTCACAAGGAAGCACAGCCGCCACGGAGGCGGAGAAAGCGGTCCTACCGGTGCTGCTTACGGCCGGAGCAAGAAGATCGAGATTGAAGAAACACGACGACCGCTGATTGACATCCAACAGCTTACGCCTGCTAGAATCGCTTGTTGACGATATAATAACTAAAAAATCTTGCATACGCCAACTAAACAGGCCCACAAGTCAGACCACTCCCTCTTTTATTTAATAATTTATATATAGCTCATGGCAACTTCTTATGCAATTTATTGCGCTGTTTTTTTTGGTTGGCTGTACAATTTCGATATTTCGTGGGTTCCAAACTATTTTTAATAATTTAAATGTCGAGCCAGATTTAAAGTACTTTGAAGATATATTTAAATTAGGTTAATGCCCAAAGAAATAGGAATCTGAAATGTGAAAAAAATCAGAAATTATAAAGTAATTGCCAATTTGTCATCTGCTTTTATATTTACAAC
This sequence comes from Aegilops longissima, assembly GCA_021605205.1. NCBI lineage: Eukaryota > Viridiplantae > Streptophyta > Magnoliopsida > Poales > Poaceae > Aegilops > Aegilops longissima. The sequence goes on along the minus strand of JAHIAM010006237.1, from coordinate 7,612 downwards.
CCATTTCATATTACTTTCAAGATTTGCAGCGCCTTGAAAGAGTTGCAGCCCATCGTATGAAAAAATAAGTAGGCATGGATTGGGTATTCTTCGTAAAAATAAACCGGCTCATTTTCGTAAAGAAAAATAGCTGGCTGGTCACATGGTGAACATAAAATATAAGCCTGGCTAGACGGGCCACAACCCGCTCAAACCCTGCTCCGCCTTAACAATACCAAACAAAAACTGCTCGAGTAGCTACGCCTGTGTGTGTCACCGATCTTGTGCCGCTCTCTTGTCTATTGACTATATACGCCACAATGTCGTGGGTCCCGATGTCGAAAACACTAGGAGGAAGCACTTTATTTTTCCATACCGACGCAGGGCTCCTACTATCATCCTTTCCACGCATTTCCGCCGATTCCTGTTGTTTGTTGACCATGTTGACAATGCGAGAGGGCGGCGCCACGGGCGAAGCGCACTCAAAGCGCAAGGGAGGACGCCGACGTTAATGATTTAGGAGACGGTGGGGGCGATGCGTAAGGCCGAGGCGCAACCAGCCGTGGAGGCGAAGGTATGTTTCACCGGCTGGTTTGGTTTTTGCGGCCGGAGGAAGACAGATCAAGAAACACGACATACCGTAAAAGCAGCAGGAGTACTTAACAACCTTAATCAAACCAGCAGGGCACTTAACAACCAAAGCTGAAAGCAATATGAGTACTTATACAGTTCAACTGCATAAAGCATGCCTCAATAAAGGCTACTTTGCTTACAAGCTAACTAAGGGTGAGGCCGCCAAGCCCTGTGACAAGGCCCAGCGCCACCCCGCAGATCCACAACCTTCTCGAAGCGGCTTCATCTCGCAACATGGTCAATAAACAGGATATTCACTTTAGAGCCATGGAAAAGCATGAACATAATCTTCTCATTCTATTCTCCAAGATGGACGGCCTTCATTATTTGAGACCACCCATGAATAAGTATCTTTTCACCTCCAAGGGAATTGAGTAGGTCGACATAAACATCATGTTGTGACCAAGCTTAAGTCTGACCCGACCATGGTCAGCATCCAGATAGGAACAATAGAACTCGGCAGCCTCGCTTTCAAGAAGATCACAACCTGAAACTGTGTATAAGCAATAGTTTATGAACAACATATATAATGAAAACAGCTCGCACTATAAGTTTCTCGGCTACGCTTGGACCTATTCAACAAGTGTAGCAAAGGGCACACATATCCCACGTGGCCTTCCACCATTTAAACACCCCACAAGGACCTCAAGACGATCAATAAAGTGTAGGAACTTGTGGATGTCGATCCACCAACTTCAAAGGCCATTAGTAATGCCGAAAGTTATTACAGAGTAACAAACGAAAGCAGATCGCTTAACTCTAAAAACCTACACGCGCACCATTTATAAGAAAATATTAGTTGGAAGTAGCATCTTCGAGAGATTCGCTGTTACTTCTAAAGTTAAATTGTGATTAGTTAGATGTAATAGGTGGATTAAGAAGTAATCGAGGCAACAAGAAAGAACCAGATACAAAACTAACATGGATGAACAATTGAACGACGCCGGGTGGAAGATCGCAGTGAAGATGAGACCAGGTTCTGCTATTTCCATCAACATTCGTATGCCAACTTTCAGTCCAGAACACTTGAGAAAGTTTATCCAAGTTCGCCATAAAAAGCAGCAATCTTCTTGGTTCATGAACCCAACTCGAACTTATATCCATGGCTTGTCTTCACCGTGACCATTAAACTAGTGTATTCAGTTATGGCAAGGCCGAGCATCTTGAGTACATGTGTTCGGGCAGAAAATAATACACTCGCAGAAAAATAATATGAGAACACAACATGTTCAAAAAACCCCACCCTCCTGGATAGAAAAGAGGATTCTAGGAACATACTGCGCGCTGCTTTCAAAATGCTGTGTTAGGATGAGAAGGAACAAGGTGGCATCTCGCCGAGGGCGCAGAAACCTGTAGGGTACTCGACTTTAGGCAATCGCAAATGAAACACACTAGACTCAAGAGGGAAGAAAATGCATCAACGGAGGCGGCTGCCATCCTAGGGTTACCGCACCATGGGACTTGGATTTATCGGGATGGATGAAGAATTGACTGGTTCTCCATGAGAAAACCCTATGCAATCGCCGAGAGGGGGTTTTCTCCAACAAGCAGACGAGGGAGAAGGGATTCAGCCCAAAGGAAATATTGTCGTCATTCCGTCTAGCTTATCGCTTAAGCCGGAAAGGGGGAGGGTTGTGATTTGATGGCTCATTGGGCATTATCATGCGGCGCCACGACCGGGATGTGTCTACCATGAAGTTGTGCACTCTAATTTGTGATATGGCACGGGACCCCGCTGTCCGTTGCCCCACATATCAGCGAAAGGAAGTAGAAAGACAGAGTAACTAGTTACACATAAATATATTTTTTGACACACGATACTCCCTTTGTAAAGAAATATACAAATCTTTTATATCACGTGCTCACCTTGCCGAGAAATATATCGTCGGGCATTCTCGGGAACGGGGTCCCTGAGACTTGCTCGCCATGGCCCGCGGGCGTGGCTCAAGTGGGGCCCAAAGACGGCCCAGCTTCATCAGCTAAGCTCAAGACCTCGCGAGGGGCCGAGATTGCTGGGCGGACGACAGAACCTACTCAGAGCAGCCTCATGACAAAGCTCATGAGGAGGCGGAGAGATTACAGGGGTACTCGCGAGGGTGCCTCATGATGCAAGCCATGACGATCAAGGCTATGCGAAGCGCCAGCCAAGACAAAGGTCCCTATTTCCCCTTTGGTGCAAAGAAGGCAAGCACAGGCCAAGGCATCAGGCACAGGTTGCCGCTTCGGTGCAACAAGACCAAGACCAGCAGAACAGCAGGATAGGAGGTCATCGTGGAGCCCAGACGCGCCACTGCCGTGAGCCTTTGGCAACAAGACCGACTTTTAGTCAGATAAGTGTACTAGATGTTCCCTTCAAATGGCTAACTGCTACGCCTCTTCCCGCCATTATTTGGGAAGAGGCTCAGGGCCACCCCTATAAATAGGACTAGCCACCACAAAGAAGAGAGAGACAGAAAACAAGGCGGACCCCCTAGAGAGAGAGAAAGAGGCGACTGAACTCACCCAAGCAGTTCATCGCACCAGCTCAAGAACAGCCCCTCGCGAGGCTGTTCTTCCCTTGTATTGTTCATCATCAACCCCTGAGGCAATCCACCACACCGCAAACTAGAGTAGGGTATTACACCACAACGGTGGCCCGAACTAGTATAAACCTTGCGCCTCTCGTGTTGTTCATCGTTCATAGTTTAGATCCCTCGCAATCCATCGACGCACGCGAACTGGTAGGGGAAAGATCTCCGCGCGCACCCCAGTGTTTGAACCTCAAGGGTCTGCCGGAACCCAAAATCCGACATTTGGCGCGCCAGGTAGGGGTGCGCCGGAGTCTTCCTTCCGCTGGTCGTGTGAAGGCTTCCATCGCGTCCATGGCTGATGCTCGCCGAAGCTCGCTGCGCTGGCTGCTTCACGCCGCCGAAGTCGCCAGACGGTTCCATCGGCGACGCTTCGCCGTTTCGCCGCCGCCGCTAACGCCGCCAACGCCCGGTGGGGAACGGCAGCAGACCTATTGGGGAACCGCGCGACCGCCGCCGCCGCTGGCCGGGCTTCGCTTGTCGCCGCCGCTTCCCCGGGCGTGCTCATCGGGCGCCACTCTTCGAGCCGCCACGCTGCCATTCACCCGCCAAATCGCCACCGCCTAAGCGCTGTGGAGCCCCGCTGGCTGGGTGGCGCCGAGGCCGACTCGCTTCTTCAACTCGACGATCACCCTCCAACCCCGCTGGTCGGGTGCGCCTCGATGTTGTGCACCCCACCATCTCGCGGCGGCGGTTACCAGACCTCATCGACGACGGAGCCGGCCTCAACGCAGTTTCTATGGAGGCCTTCAGCCTCCATGTGCCACCAGAGCGGCTCCAGCCCAGCAGACCCTTTTCCGGAGTCGGAGCTGGCTCCACCGCCTCATTGGGACAATTCGCCCCGGTGACCTTTCGCACCCGCGACAACTTCCGCGACAGAGCTGATTGACTTCGACGCCGCCCCATCGGCCTCCCTTACAACGCTTATCCTCGGCTACCCGCCTTGGCTCGTTCATGGCAGCAACTCACCCGCGACAACCTCATGAAGATGCCCGGAGCAGCGACATCCTTACCGTGGTCGGGAAACGCCGGAGAGGCACTACAGCGCCAAGCATGTTTTCAAAGCTTGCCGCAGCGGCAAGACCCCCGCTGACGCCCCGAAGCCCAAGGGGCTGCACCATCCAAGAAGAAGCAGCTATTCACTCAAAACAAGGCGGAAACCAAGCAGGTACCAACGGCGAGGACGGGTCAATCGACGCCACCTTCACCATAGGTGCAAACTCGAGCCCGAGCAGGAGGAGGCCTTGGTAAAGTTCCTCAAGAAACAAGAAGGTGTTCGCATGGGGGCTCATCAGTCGGCAGGGTCCCGAGGGCGTGATTGAGCATCACCTCAACGTGCCCCAACGCGCCTGCGGAAGCGTATACAGGTGACAAACCACGAGAAACAAGCTTTTATCGCCCAAGAGACCTACAAGCTAGATGCAGCAGGGTTATTCGCGAGGTCCGCTATCTCCGGATTGGCTGGCCAACCCAGCTTGTCATGCCAAAGAAAGGAGGAAAGGAGCATATGTGTGTCGACTTTCACCAACCTCAACAAGGCCTGCCCACAGATCCATTCCCGCCTCGATTGACCGTGATCGCCGATTCCACCGCCGAAAAGCGACATGTCAGGCTTTGGATGCCTTCGTGCTATCACCGATCAAGATGGCGAGAAGACGGGAAAAATGGCTTTCCTCACCCCGCAAGCGGAGGTACTGCTATACCTGCATGCCGCTTTGGGTTATGCGAACACAGCGCCGACCTTTCAGCCGGCTGATGCACATTGCCTTGGGCCGACAAATGAGGAATGCGAGGCATACGCTGATTTACATCGTGATGAAGTCTCGGAGGCAAGAACCCCGACACAGACTTGAAGAAACCTTCATGAGCTCAAAAAGTTGACCGCGGCTCAACTCGAGAAATGCGATTTGAGTCCCCTGCAAGCTCCTGGTTTCCTTGTGTCCCACGGGTGCATTGAGGCTAACCCAAAAGGTCAAGGCAAACAAGATATGAGCCCGCCAAAGACCCTCAGAGAAATGCGTATCTCACCGGGCGCTGGATCGCTTAGGACGCTTTCATCTCCAAGCCGGAGAACGAGCAATCGCCATTCTTCAAGCTGATGAAGAAGAAAGGCCCTTTGAATGGACCAAGAGGCCGATTGTGGCATTTCAAGAGCTCAAGAGGTACCTTACCAGCCCTCCCGTGATGGTCGCGCCACGCCCACTTGAGCCCCCGGTGCTCACTCCGCCGCCACACCCTACTCCGCCAAACAGAGCCCTAGTGGCGGTTCGAGGAGCGCCAGATCAAGGCTGCGCCACGCCCGGCTACGGCCCCGGTCACGGTGGCACAAGACCAAGAAGACCTCGTGAAGGTCACAGCCCCGGCAGACGGAGACCAGCCTCAGCAGGAAGATGCCCCTAGAGTCAAGAGGCTGCCACCAGCGGCCAAAGCGCCGGGGCTCCATCGCCGGAGGCATCGCACCGGAGGGCACGGGCTCATCAAGCACTCCTACTCGCCGAAAGCATCCGTGTACTTCGTCAAGACGGTGTTGGGGACACGAGGGCACGGGTACCCCATGCCCCAAAAGCTCCTCCTCGTATCGGTAGCCTCATGCAAACCGCGCACTACTTCCGTGGTCATCCCATCAAGGTCGCTCAAAGATACCCTCTCGGAGAGGGTGCTCAGAGCCCCAACTCAGCCGAAAGAGTCGCCGAGTGGAACATCGAATCGCAAGCATTTCAGCCGGAGTTCAGCACAACCAGAGTCATCAAGGGGCCGATTGCAGATTTTCGTGGTAGAATGGACGGAGGCACCTCGCCTCGGCAGCGAAGACCGGCCGCCCGAGGAGCGGGCACCGGACGGCTGGGTCATGTACTTCAACGAGGCATTCTCCGACATGGCGCTGGGGCCGGCGTAGGCTCGATCCCCTACTAAGGACAAGCTTTACTACGCCGCAGCTCGTTTCCAAAGATGGGGAAAATGTCTCCAACAACATAGCAGTATACGGCGTTCGATAGCCGCCCGAGAGCCGCAATCGCTTGGGGGTAAAGCGCCATCATCGTGGGCGATTCGCAGCCTCGCCAACTTCTCCAACAAGATATACGAGCCGAAGGACGAGCACATGGAAGCCTACCGCGGAGGTTCGCATGATGGAGAAATAGTTCGGGATCGAGCTGCAAAGACGCCACGCCGACACCAATCACGAGGCAGATGACATCGCCAAGAGAGCGCCCAGCGGTTGCCTCAGAGCCTCAAGGCCTTCGAGAGCGATTTCGCACCTCGGCGGCACTGGCTACTATCCAAAGATGGCGCAATCCCTGGAGGAGCTCCCACCGCCTAACTCGGGAGCTCCCGGCCCGGGGCCCAAGATCGGGCTACCGCTTCTTGGTGTTGGAACCTCGTGAGGGGTGCTGGATCACGAGCCTCGTGAGCTACTTGGTACAAGGGACCCTGCGGAGAAGGAGGAGGAGGCGGAGCGTGTGGTGCGGGCAAGCCACGCTCATCAGACACGCGGACGGGAGCTTACCGAGGCGGCCGAATGATGTGTCCCTATGCTACATCCCCAGAGAGCAAGGGAAGGAATTGCTGAAGACATACCCAATGGAGACTGGGGCACCACTCATCGCCGCGAACCTCGCTAAGTAAGGCATGCCCGCAGCGGGTTCTATCGCCTACAGGGCCAAAGGACGCAGCCGAAGCTGGTAAAGGCTTGCGAGGCTCGCCAATTTCACGCCAAGCATCCATCACCGGGCGGAGGTCTGAACTATACCCCTCTCATGGCCATTCGCGTTTGGGGCTGGACATTCGCTCTGTTCCTTTGGGCGCCAGGGGCTATCGCTACCTCTACGCCGCTGCGGACAAATTCACCAAGTGGACCGAGGTGGAAGCTGTCCGCACCATCCCAAAGAAGTTCAGCCGGTCAAGTTCATCAAGGGCCTCGTGAGCCGGTTTGGGTGCCTAACCGCATCATCACCGGCAACGGTTCATACTCACCAAGAATCTCTTCAAAACATACTCAGGCTAACCTTGAACGCACATATGCTACCCTCGCTGGCGCACTCCTGAGCAACGGCCAGCCGAGCGCGAGCCAACGCTGGAGGTCCTTAAGGGCCTCAAGACCAGGACCTTCAAGAAGAAACCGAGGCTCGCGGCAGGGCTGGTACGACGAGCCCGGCCAAGTTTGTGGCCCATCCGCACGATCGCGCCATGTCGACCGGCGAGACCCCTTTCTTCCTCGCTCACGGAGCAGTAGGCTGTTCTCCTCACGAGGTCAGCGCCGCCCGCACGGGTCCCGGCGCTCGACGAGGTGCGCAGGACGCCATGCGGGGACGGATCTCGGCTGGGAGAGGAACATCGCCGAGAGACTCGCAAGGAAGCTGGCAAGGTATCAGAAGCGCCGCGGCGATACCATCGCCGCAACATCCGCCCCCAGACTCGGAGGTAGGAGACCTCGT